>VKOC01014767.1:0-13171 GCA_009364415.1 Spea multiplicata
GTGAGACTACCACTTATGGCACATTGCCTACCTCTCAAGGACATGCTTAAATAATTAGATTAATATGCATTTTTTTTATTTGACTTTCTGTTATTCTAATTTTTCCATTCTCCGTGGAGGCGAAAGCTTTGTTTAGTTTCCAAATTTCAGTAACTGACGAAAAAGGAAGCAACAATAATAAAGTAAAATGCCTTGTAAATATATGAAGCGGTATAATCCTGCTAGTACACAATATGTCAACATATTCTGAGTTTTACAGTCATGTAAGCGGTAAAGATGCCACTGGTTCCTAAAAACAAACTTATAACCAGCAGCGGGACCTTTCTATAGCTCCTACATTTAAAAGGTTCAGTTGTGAGCCACCTTTGGGCATTTTATAAAAGAGGAAACTGATAGATGTTTAGTTTAGTACAAATGTTACCTCGTCTCTAAGCTGAGCATTGTCAGCTTCCAGGATCTTCTTCTCTGCCGCAATTTGATTCTTTTCGCGATCTAAATTATGTTTCTCGGTCTGAAGTTCTGCCAGTTTCTGCTCAAAGTCACTCTCTTTGGCCTTAATCTCCACTTGGAGTTCATGGCGTGCAGTTAGCTCTGCATCAAGCTGCCGGAAGCAAACGTAAAAAGAAGAAGATTTACTGTATATATCCTCTCAGTACACAACATAAAGATACAAACTTATTGTATGAGGGCAAATATTACAATAAAGCTACTGCCATCCGACACACCAAGAATGAAAATGTTGAGAAACAAGGAAAATATGTTGCAAGATGAACTTTTAATGATGGCAATTGGTATTTCTTTGTGAATAACCACAAGTTGCTTATAATGACCACATCAGAACCGAGTCGTGATGAAGGTTCTGCTGGGTTGAAAGCTAAACAGATGAAAAGAGTTAAGAGGTACGTTGGTAGCAAAACTCCACTGAAATGATTGAAATAAACCAGTATGTTGGGCCGCACAGTTTGTAGAAAATCTTGATCATAGCTCTTTGATTAAAGGCAGGAGAGTCCCTGATCACAATATTCGTTAAAAAGTATATGTACTGAGACAGAATCAGGAAACATGTAGTGTTGACAGGGCATCTAACGGCATTTAATACCCGAATAAACCTGGAGGTCACCATCAGAATGCTGTAGTGCAAAATCTAACCCAGCAAAACTAACTTGGACATGGAAGCTGAATTAGGTAGAAGAGTGCGTACTCATCCAGTCCCTGTCATTACTGTGTTTTGTATATAATTCAATGGCAGCCTGTTTCTTACCTTTTTAACCAGATCTCTAGCTTTCAACTCACTCTCTTCCACTTTCTGTTTATCAATTAGATGATCTGTGTTAAAATAAAACAAAAAAAAATATAATAATCTATAAAATGATTGCAAACACAATATTATTTTTTAGTTGTGAAAATACACAGTCTTAGTCTGCCATTGGTAAAGCTATATATGCGTATACGGCACTTAGTTGCCCGCTGAAAAAGCTTTCCAGGGCAGTTTGGTAGAAGATTATGGAGCAGGATACATAAGTCGGGACCAAACTTAAGATGTACAGCTAAACGCGGTCACGAGGCTCTGAACCCATGCCCACTCTGATGTTAGATTTTGTCATTTTCTATATTCCCACCTGGAGACTGAGCTGGGGTGATACCTAAAGTGTTCTGTTTAACATTTAACGCACCTGACTACAGCACTCAACGCAAATACAAGCAAATGAACCCATGCTATAAGCAGAATGAATAATAAATCCTGTTAAGGCACTTACCAATTATATATTCAATGTCTATGCGCAAAGGTTTGCATTCAAAGTCAGGGTCAGGTCCATTTTTGTAAAGAATTATCTGAGATACAACCTCATCTATCAACTTGTAGTAGTGAGGTCTGGAAGAATTAAAAACAACAAAAAGGTAAAATTAGAAAGACTTGCAGGAAACATTTTTATTAGAAATAATCATGAAAATTCTTCTAATTCTCTTGGGAGACCATAATGCTAGATTTTATATACAATAACTGAAATGGTACCGTTCAGCTATTTTATAACATAAGGTTTATTCATAAAGCCCTAAGCATTACTGAAAATAACCAAGATGTGATAACTTCTAGGGGTACACGCAACAATTCCACTCCGCAGTTCCCTCAAGGAACATAAGGAAACCCAACTTGGGTGTGGAAGGCTTCTCATGAGCCATGAATCTAAAAAGAGTAATAGGTGAAGTCCATGTACTCATACTCATTTACCAAAGTATTCATAAGATGGATCATTCACATCAATTTTAGGTACCATGACCTGGGGCTTAGAAAATATAAAGCCTTGATAAAGCTTATTTCTGGACCAGGCTTGCAACCTGGTCAGGGCTATGAATGCACATAACCTACATCAGTGCACTATAGTATTAAGGTGTGGTTTTTCAGGGTTGGGTGCAGATTGGGCCATTACTGGTGGGGTGCGGGCCGTCCATTGGTGACAATGTCACATAACCGTCTGAGGCTTACTCTAGAAAAATTAGATGCCATGTTTAATTTAATGAAAGGAAAAGGGAACAATAAGTGAAAAAAAAAACATAAGGGAGCATAGAAAGTACACTTTTGCATTAATCTATAGGGTCAATAAACATGACCCATTACAGAGGTATATTTTGATATTAAATTATTAAAACATGGTATTGTGTTCCATATTTTTATTTCAGGAAAAATATTCCAATACAACAGCAATATAAAGCAGACAAATGAATCCAGAGTAAATATTAACTCCTCCAATTCAACTCTGTTAAATAAGAAAGATTAAAAACTTTTACAGCAACCTACCCGGCATCGTAATCATTTCTGATTAGTAAAAGATGTTGCGAAATGGAAAGGAAGAACGGCTCTGCTGTGGAGTCCTTCACCGTGTTCAAGAGAACTTGGAAAACATCATTGAAGTCAGTAAATTAAACATTAAGGATAAGACGCAAAAAATAAGTGTTTTCAAACAAAAATATAATTCTCTCTGCAACCAAAATGTTTCCTAGTTCGTAGGCTTGATGAAATATTTCTCACTGTTTAGTAAAATACAACTAAAATGTAAAGGCGCTATGGAATTTGATGGCGCTATATAAAACAATAAATAATAATAACATATTTGTAGACAATAAAGCGACAATAATGCCTTTTGGGTTTTTTTGGAGCTTTATTTAACTTGAAAGCACTGCTCATCCATGGCATGCCGCACCGCTATTCGTACATCCTCAACGTTTTCAATATAGTAATATTGCGATCCATGTTTTAGAGTAAAATAGTTCATATATAATATGGCAATACCGATGTCATTTTAAGAAAACAGAACAGAAGCCTTTTAAGACACTTTTGTAATAAAAGGATATTCCATCTCGGCACGGATGTCGTCTATGCGGGTCCTCAAGTCATCGGAGTCAAATTCACTGTGCTCCAGGAACACGCTAAGTTGTACATTTAGCTCATCATTCTCCAGTTCTTGGAGGTCCTAAAAGCAAAAGGTATGTTATTTAATAAGTTATAAGCATATTAAACCCCTTAATGACAAAGCTCGTACATGTAAAGGGCTCAAAATGCATTGTTTTCATTGGGTTTAGGGACCGCCCATTGTCCTTCAGGGGTTAATTGTGAGAGGCAAGTAACAACTTCATGTAACTAAGATAAAAATGATACTTTATATGTAAGGTTACTAAGAGAACATTATTACATATAATACAGAGCCCTGTCTATGAAACACATTACAAGCCTCATTAAATGTGGTTCATCACTGCTCCAACCATCTTAGTTTGTCTATTTCTGTTATCAATTCAGTAAATAAAAACAAATCAACTGCCCAAGAACCTGAAATTCAGTTACCTTAAGCATGGGATTCAATCCATAGCTCATCAATTCACTTGGTATATCAACGAAAGTCCAGTTCTTGGCTGATTAAAGCACTGATCAACAGCATACAGCTCACCTGGAGATACAACAAGAAATGTGTGGGACTGAAAAACATGACACGTGAGGTCACAGCGCAAAGCACAGTCTATGATGTAATCCTTGGAGATGAGGATGTTTTCTTTCGTCAACAAGGGTTATTTACTGTTAATAAACTGCAACTATGTTTTTGTATTTGCACAAAATCTGGGCTTTCTATTGTAGTAGCCAATGCTACTAGGTACTATTGGTCTGTAGATACATAGGGCTGCTCAATAATGGCAGAGATTGGGGAGAGAAGAGTGATTTAGATGGCAGAATCGCGCCTAGAATTAGGAGTAAACATGGCATGCATGAGAATTTATTAAAAGCACAAAAAACATTTCGAATTTCGTAACCAGCAGCAAAGATAATAACCAAATAAATTGTTTCGTCACCTTGAGCGCCACAGAAGTGTCAGGTTTTAATCCATCCAGAGGCTTGAAGCGCTCCATTTCATCCATTTCTGCTGTCTCTGTAAGAGCTTCAAGAACACGTTCGGGCCTAAACGAATTTAAACGAATTTAAACCGCCATCACGATACGCCCAATCCTGCTCGTTCAGCACAATCATTTTTGTGAACCTTTAAGGTTTCTTTTATTATTTTTGCCAAATTCTACATATTTAACACAGTATCACATATATATTATTCAGAAAACCCCCAGTTAGTTAATAACAGGGATATTAAATGAAAAACATGCCTACAAAGGATTTACTTCTGTTTTTAACATTATCCTAAACAGGAAGTTGCGTCCAGTATTGTTTTTCTAGCCGTTACAACTCCAGGTTTGAATGTTATACAATCTGTGTTTGATGGTTTAATGTTTCTATGCAGAACTGTGGCTCTAGTTGAGCTCAGCTTGGCTCGTTGGACGCCTTGCCGCGGCCTTCTGCCCCCAGCGCTGTCCTGTGGATAGTTTATAACATCTCAGCCATGGATCTCTGTAACAAACCCCAGGGTCTTTCATATACCGGTGTATGTAACTGCCAACAGATACTCAACTTATTTAAATGTGTCAAAGCAAAGCAGGGGAAAAGGTACATGATCATAATAGATTGCTGACAGGGCCGGACTTAGGGGTGTGCGACCTGTGCGGCCGCACAGGGTGCCATGACAACAGGGGCGCCGTCCGGGACTTAAATTGAAACGTTGTTTTTTTGTTTGTTTTTCTTAACTTTATTTAACATCCGCCATGTTAAATAAAGTTTTTTTTTACTTTATTTAACACGGAGGATGTTAAGTAAAGTTAAAGTTTTTGTTGTAACATCCCCATGTTAAATAAAGTTTTTTTAACTTTATTTAACACGGAGGATGTTAAATAAAGTAACAACAACAAAAACACAGTGTTTTAATTTAAGTCCCAGGAAGGGGCACCGAGCGGTCGCTCGTGAAGTTTTTAGCAACCGCTCTGCGCCCCTCACTCTCCGTGACTCCGTCCCACAGGACTCAACAAGGTAAGTAAGGATAAAGATTAGGAAGAGGCGGTAGATAGTGAGAAGGGGCAAAGGGGCAGTGAGAAGGGGCAGAGGGGGTAGATAGTGGAAAGGGGCAGAGGGGGAGATTTTTTTCCTTTCTTTTTTTGGCATGGGGGGCGCCAGAGGCGTAGTCCGCACAGGGCGCCAGAACACTTAAATACACAATATAAAGTGCATTTTTTAATTATTTACTTCCTTAAATACTGATGAGTTGTAATTCCTATAAATATTGAAGCCGTATATCTAAAAGGTGCACAGCAACAAATGTTTTAGACATTTAGGTTGAACATCCATCTCCAACCACCTCTTTAAACAGCGTGGAAAGTTGCTTCTGCAAGAAGAGCTGAGCTCTAGTTATCGAGTTATCATATATATAGTTATCTGTACAGCGCTATGGAATTTGATGGCGCTATATAAAACAATAAATAATAAAATAATAATATATAGTTATCGTATATAGTTAGCAACCTCTAGTTGTCTGAGATCAGTTATAACCCAGTGATTAAACTATGCAGTCAACAGGGCTGGCCAAGATTCTCACCGAAGTGAGTGAGTTTTAATTGATAGTATCCTGCAAATTATCTCCTATTTATTTATTTATTTATTCCATCGACTGAAGGTCATAAATAAATGACAAGGGATTTGAAATGAACCTACATGTCTGTTGGCTGGGGCAGGATGCACAGGGCTGAGAGCAGTTTCAAAGCATCAATCATCATAGCAGGCAAAGAGGGATCCACGGCTCTTGCCAATAGCAGAACACCGTCTTCTGCCTCCAGCATTGTTGTTATTCCATACTACAACGATGACAAAACCACACAATTTTGTAAAACGCTAACAAAACTAGAGGGTTTTTTTTCTTCTTCATTTTTTAACCTCAATAAATGTTTATTTCATTGCAAGTCTGTCCCATCTCTAAAATATGACATAATCAGATTAGGGATATTTTCTCAATCTCACCCACTACGACTTCATTAAGTATATGCTTTCTGTGTAATTTTCTTAAGGCCAGTAATATTGCCACATTGGCCGGCTTCCCATGAAACATACTTTTTTTAGTGAGTAACTGATAAGCAAGCACTAAGGATAATGGCTACAGAAATTTCAGGGAATATTCAAAGATTTTTTTTTTTTTTACTTAAATTGTGGTTCATAAAATCTTTCAAACACCTCATCTCAGGAACTAGGAGGAAATAAGGAAGTGTGTTTAATAACAAAACTTTTTAAAAAACAGCTTTAAACCTAGACAACCATATATATATATACTTTAAAAGGTTTCCACACTGTTGATTTATCCATTAATGGTAGTTACTTGATTTGCATATGGCCATTATAATGCCAGTCAGGGCCAGACTGGGACTGAAAAGCAGCCCTGGAAACATTTGGAGACCAGCCCCATATAGTTTATCTCGATGTCAAGCTCTTATCCACACACGCACCCCTTATGTTATTTCTTTATTAATTCATGTAAACATTTTTTCATATTTAATAAAAGCTATATTTAAAAAAAATATTTTTGTTTTTATTTCCTTTTATTTGCCAACCTGCCCCCCCATTTATGCACATCTACCCCCAGGCTTGCCACTCTGCCCCCAGAGATACTTTAGACTCCCCCTATATCCCACTCTGCCTACATAAATGCCTTCTAACCCCTATATGCCACTCTGCCTCCAGAAGTGCCTTATACCCCTATATGCCAGGGGCATATCATGGGACATATTGGCATATAGGTGGTTAATAGGCATATCATGGGACAGAGTGGCATATAGGGGGTTAAAATGCATTTATAGAGGCAGAGTGGCAAAAAGGGGGTTAAAATCCTTATCATGGGGCCCACGAGGAAATTTCCCGGTATACCGGTGTCATCAATTTCATCAATATCTACCAGTCTTAATGAAACAATATAAATACACAAGCCACTCTGAATTAATACTTCCTATATATTTTTTTTCTATGTTGTAATACTGGAGATGTGTCGGGTATTCGGCTAATCTGGCCAATGCGGAGTTCATTGAAAGTGCCTACATAATAGCAAAACAATCCCCTCCGCATGCAAGTAGATCATGAAAAATTCACTGGAAATGGTACAGCATAACACCCATCACTCACACACTTACCAATCCACACATACACTAATCCACACATACTGTAAGGATCGTCTTACCAGAAGGAATCCGGGGTGCAGGAAAGGAACACGCTTGCTCAGTACAGGACACGCACAAGGGGCCTGATGTGGATAACAGGGCACTTGGCGGTGTTACTGTAAGCACGGGTGATCAGGACAGCGTCGTTAAGCAGACCAGGGTCAGGATGCCGGAGGTACACAGAGTCGTTAGGAGAGCCAGGGTCAGGATACCGGAATAACACAGAAGCCGAGTGGATAGCCAAGGTCAGGAAGCCAGAGATACACAATAACCGTTTAGCGGACCGGGGTCAGGATACCGGAGGTACACAGAGTCGTAAGAATAGCCAGGGTCAGGATTCCAGAAAATACACGATAGCCGTTGAGCAGACCAGGGTCAGGATACCAGCAATAGGAACAGGATACACGAAAAATGCCAGGGGGCTCAATAGGTACGGAAGCACCAGTACAACTGAGCACTGGTGGATGGTTTTGAGGAGTTTAAATAGCCCGGGGAGGCGTTCCCCGGCGCCCGTGACGTAACCGCGTCCACCGTCGCCATAGCGACGCAGCGGAATCCAGGCGGCGGTCAGCCGCATAAATATTCATGAAGCGGCCGCGTATGCGAGCGGCTGCTTCATGTAGCAGGGAGCGGTGCCGGCGTATCTGCCGGGAGGACGGAGAGGAGCTTCCCCGCGTCTGAGAGGTAAGTGCCTTACAGGATCCCCCCGCAAGACGCGACCTCCGGGGGCGTGAAGAACCTGGCTTGAGAGGATGCAGCTTGTGGAATCTGCGAATACAGACGGGGGCATGCACCTGATCTGCCGGTTCCCAGGTTCTTTCTTCTGGGCTATACCCCTTCCAGTGTATCAGGTATTCCAAGTGTCCGTGACGGATTCTGGAGTCAACAATCTTTTGTACCACATACTCCTCCACCCCATCGATGACAACAGGAGCAGGCGGAGGAGGTACACGACCAGGAAAAGGGTTGGCTACCCACGGCTTGACCAGAGATACGTGGAACACGGGATGGATCCGACATGTAGCGGGCAGTTTCAACTGCACTGTTACTGGATTGATGATCCTGGTGATGGCATAAGGACCGATAAACTTGGGTCCTAATTTTTTCGATGGCACCTGCAGGCGCAGGTTGCTTGTGGACAGCCAGACTTTGTCACCGCAATGGTAGGTTGGCGGGTTGGATCGATGACGATCTGCATATAGTTTGTATGTTTTACGAGCCTTGATCAGGTTCTCTTTCAGGGTTCGAAATTGTCTGGCGAGAGCGGTGACTCGGTCCGTAATTCCAGGAACCGTAGGTCCGGTGGGTAGGCCCGGAATCATGGTAGGATGGTAGCCGTAGTTAGCAAAAAATGGTGACATTTGTATGGAACGTTGTTTTTGGTTATTGTAGGTAAATTCCGCAGAGGGGAGGAACTGGAGCCAATCATTCTGGAGGTGAGTGGTATAACACCTCAAATATTGTTCCAATATTTGGTTTAACCGTTCTGTTTGACCGTTGGTTTGAGGATGAAAGGCCGTGGACAGCGTGGGACGAATGTGCAGATTACGACAGAAGATCCTCCAGAAACGTGATGTGAATTGTACCCCCCGGTCAGAAGTGATGGTCTGTGGTAGTCCATGGAGGCGAAAAACTGTATTCAGGAACAAGGTGGCCGTGGTCGCTGCTGAGGGAATACCAATGGTGGGAATAAAATGTGCCATCTTAGTAAATCTGTCTACTACCACCATTATAGTGTCGTGTCTCTTTGAGGGTGGTAGATCTACAATAAAGTCCATAGAAATTTTTGACCAGGGGATCGACGGAATGGGTAACGGGCGGAGGAGGCCTACCGGTTTCTTGCGTGTGGTCTTGGTTCGGGCACAGGTGGTGCATGAGCGGACAAACGAGGTAACGTCTCGATCCAGTGAAGGCCACCAAAAATGACGTCGGACAAGATCTAAGGTTTTCTTGATGCCCCCATGTCCAGAGAGGAGGGAGTCATGACAGGTTTGTAGTACCCTTAGACGAGCTGGTCGTGGTACAAATATCATGTTACGGTAATAGAAAAGGTTCCTGGTACGATGGATAGGAGGATGTGTTCTTGGTATTGGCACACCACGGGATGAGGTACGGATGTAGTCCATAAGGGGTGGTTGGTGAGTAAGAAACAAATTGGATGGAAGAATGGTATCGGACTGACTCTTAGGGTGATGTGAGGTAACTGGTATTCGGGACAAGGCATCTGCTTTAATATTTCGGGATCCAGGGCGGTAGGTGATGTGTAAATTAAATCTTGTAAAGAAGAGAGCCCACCTTGCCTGTCTCGGGCATAATCTACGTGCAGAACGGAGATACTCGAGGTTCCGATGGTCGGTAAAAACCGTCACGGGATGTATGGTACCCTCCAGAAGATGACGCCAGGCTTCTAATGCCTGCTTGATGGCCAACAATTCTCTATCCCCCACACTGTAGTTTGTTTCTGAAGGGGTGAGTTTGCGAGAATAATAGGCTACTGGGTGTAGACTTTGTTTTTCTCCATGTCTCTGGGATAAGATTGCCCCTACGGCTACATCCGAAGCGTCTACCTCCACATAAAAGGGTTCAGCAACGTTGGGTTGGATGAGAATAGGAGCCGTGGTAAAATACTGTTTCAAGATATCAAACGCCTTCTGAGCGTCAGGTGACCATGCGAAATGAGAGGACTGGCGAGTAAGTCTTGTGATGGGTGCGATGACATGAGAGAAATTTCGAATGAATTTGCGATAGTAATTCGCGAAGCCGATGAAGCGTTGGATCGCTTTTTTATCAGAGGGTATCGGCCATTCCAGTATTGCTGACACTTTCTTAGGATCCATTTGTAGACTCCCCGGCGTGATAATGAACCCCAGGAATTCTACTCGGGAGGATTCGAATTGGCATTTCTCTAGTTTAGCATAGAGATGATGTGAGCGTAGGCGTTTGAGGACCAGTTTAACCTGGTCTCGATGTTCAGACAGAGTTGATGAAAAAATGAGGATGTCATCCAAGTAGACTACCAGAAATATGTCAAGGTAGTCCCGGAACACGTCATTGAGAAAATGTTGAAACGTCGCGGGGGCATTACATAACCCGAACGGCATTACGAGGTACTCAAAGTGTCCATAGCGACTTCGAAAGGCGGTCTTCCACTCGTCTCCCTCCCGTATGCGAACTAGATTGTAAGCCCCCCGGAGATCAATTTTGGTGAAGATGTGTGCATCTTTCAGTCGGTCCAGAAGTTCAGGAATAAGAGGCAACGGATATCTGTTCTTTATAGTGATCTTGTTCAATTCACGATAGTCGATGCAAGGGCGTAAACTGCCATCTTTTTTTTCTACAAAGAAGATTCCTGCCCCGGCGGGGGAGGTAGACGGACGAATAGAACCCTTGGCTAAATTTTCTTGGATATAGTCTTTGAGGTAACGTAGTTCAGGTTCCGATAACGGAAATATTCTGCCAAAGGGAATGGGAGCTCCTGGGAGAAGATCGATAGGACAATCATAAGTCCTTTGGGGAGGAAGAGAGTCGGCTCCTTTCTTATCGAATACGTCACTGAATTCTGCATATTGCTTGGGGAGACGTAGGACCGGAGAAGAGGATGAATCGTCAGGGAGAAGCAGGAGTGATTGGCGATTAGAGAGACAACGAGTGTGACAAAAAAAAGATTGGAAGGAGAGGGTGCCTGTGGCCCAGTTTATTGTAGGATTATGAAGTCTCAGCCAGGATAGTCCGAGAATAATTGGGAACATAGGTGATGGGATCAAGTCAAAGTTCAAATGTTCCATATGATTATTTCCCAGTAGTACCTGGAGTCGTGGTGTTTCTAGGGTGATGGGTCCAGAGGATAGCGGAGTGCCATCTACTACTTGGATATGTATAGGAGCTGCTTTGGTCAATGTTGGTATGTGCAATTGCTTGGCAAAATCTTGATCCATAAAGCAGCTACTGGCACCGGAGTCAATGATGGCAGACACTGTAGTTGAATTACTGGTCCACTGCAAAAACAAAGGAATGGATAGGTGAGGAGACCCATCTTTAGGAAAGGAACTCAAACAAACTGTAGTATGTGTGGGCTTACCCTTAGGAGGGCGTCGAGGACAGGAGTGGATCAGATGCCCGGGTTCACCACAGTATAGGCACAGATTGTTCCTCCTCCGACGGGCTTTCTCAGCTTCGGATAGTGGACCTCGTGCCAATCCGATCTGCATTGGTTCTTCCGGAGGGGGCATGATCGCTGGTAACTGGAGAGGAGGAAGGGTAGGAACCGTAGGAGCAGTACGAGGCACCGGAGGGAGGTAGCGTCTTGGGGCAGGAACAGCTGAGGCTACACGTTCCAGGCGTCTTTCCCGAAATCTGCGGTCAAGCTGGATGGTCAGATATATTAACTCCTCTAATGAATTGGGAATACCCACACGGGCCAGTTCATCCTTTAAGCTCTCGGATAAACCCAGACGGAATTGGTCCAGAAGTGCTGGTTCGTTCCATTTACTTTCAAAAGCCAGGCTCCGGAATTCTGTGACGTATTCTTCCACAGGTCTTTTGCCTTGGCGTAACGCACGTATGGCTGCTTGTGCAGAGGTGGAACGAAACGGGTCATCAAACAAGGTATCCATAGCATGACTAAAATCAGCCCAGGAATTCAGGATGGAGTTATTAGTGTGAAGCAAATGATGGGCCCACAGCTGGGGTTCACCCGAGAGCAAGGAGATCACAGTCCGTACTTTAACATGGTCAGAGGCGTACGTTCTAGGTTGTAGTGAGAACAGGATCTGGCAGGAAGTCATGAATGTGCGATAACGAGTTCTGTCCCCAGAGAAACGTTCAGGTAAAGACACCTTAGGTTCGGGAGCAGAAGCACCGGTTTCTTCCATTACCGGGGGCGGAGCTGTTCCAGAAGTGGATCCCCCGGATGCAGGTAGATTTGTTTGGAGTTCATGAAGTTGACGCTGCATATGTGCGTGGCTAGTTTGGAGGTCTTGAAGAGAACGAGTAAGGGAGGCAATTTGTCCCGTGAGAGCCGAGAGGGCGTCAGCAATTCCTGCGGATTCCATGTTTTAGGCTCAGTTGTTCTGTAAGGATCGTCTTACCAGAAGGAATCCGGGGTGCAGGAAAGGAACACGCTTGCTCAGTACAGGACACGCACAAGGGGCCTGATGTGGATAACAGGGCACTTGGCGGTGTTACTGTAAGCACGGGTGATCAGGACAGCGTCGTTAAGCAGACCAGGGTCAGGATGCCGGAGGTACACAGAGTCGTTAGGAGAGCCAGGGTCAGGATACCGGAATAACACAGAAGCCGAGTGGATAGCCAAGGTCAGGAAGCCAGAGATACACAATAACCGTTTAGCGGACCGGGGTCAGGATACCGGAGGTACACAGAGTCGTAAGAATAGCCAGGGTCAGGATTCCAGAAAATACACGATAGCCGTTGAGCAGACCAGGGTCAGGATACCAGCAATAGGAACAGGATACACGAAAAATGCCAGGGGGCCCAATAGGTACGGAAGCACCAGTACAACTGAGCACTGGTGGATGGTTTTGAGGAGTTTAAATAGCCCGGGGAGGCGTTCCCCGGCGCCCGTGACGTAACCGCGTCCACCGTCGCCATAGCG
>VKOC01014768.1:0-47917 GCA_009364415.1 Spea multiplicata
GCGGCAGAGGCAGACGGCAGGCGGCGGAGGCTGAGGCAGGTGGAGTTGAAGGTAAGTGACCGGGATGGGGTTAGGGAGAGAGAGGGGAGATCCTGAGAAGGGGGGTTAGGGTGTGTGTGTCTTACTGTGTGTGTGTCTCTTACTGTGTGTGTCTTACTGTGTGTGTGTGGTTTCCCAGATAGCAGTGATTCTGATGAAGTTTTTTTGTTTCATTTTTTTGGTTCAAAAATGGGGGTGCGTGTTATACACCAGTGCGTGTTATACGCCGATAAATACGGTAATAGATTTCCCAAATCTTCAGATAAGTAAAAGGCTCACTTTAACCAGTATATGTACAGTTTGACCAACTTCGGTCATAAAAGCCATACATATTCCACTAACTAAGAAATATTTTTTTTCTGGTTAATGCTGTATACAAATCTAAATTTAACAGTATTATTCAAATTAAATGATTTTTGAGTATGGATATCAGCTTCCAGGAATCGGCACAGAATACAGTAATTAAACTTGACATTCAACATACAAATCTATAATCAGTTTAGAAAACAGAGTGTATTGATTAAATATTTGAAAAAAAACCGCTTTAAATTACTTTAAGGATAGGTCTACAAATTAATGTATTAAACACACATGAGTGGACTTAGATGTTAGGTGTTAATGTGTGTGTCATTCAAAATAAATGAGCCTTGAAATATTCATCTGACATTTGTAAATTATTTAATGATCAATAACAACCTTAAAAATATTAAAACATAAATAAAGGAGGGGGGGCTAGGATAATAATAGAGAGCACATACCCTGCAGGCAATCTAAGCTGGACAAATATTACCGAGAATGGTTTACCCAGCAAACAGAACCCAGTATAAGTAACCTTTAAAGTCACTCCCACTTATCCCTCCCCGATCCCTTTAATGGGTGTCTCACCTGCTGCCAACACAGCCGGTATACTCTCAATAACACACCTAGTGTGCAAGGGCAATAAAACCACTTAAGACATCCTCCAGCATTTCTCATCACGATCAGCCCACGCCACGCGAATCCACGCACAAAGGTTCAGTGCTATCCGTGTGATGACCCCCACTAAGCCATGGCAAGTAGTGCATGGTAACTCACCTCGCTGAGTCCACCTTCCAACATCCCGGCTGGAACTCATTCAGTGCTGCCCACAAGCAAGCCCAAGATCCAGGCAACCGAGATAAGCAAGTGGACCGGGGGCCAGCGGTAAGAACCGGCGGAGGACAATAAGTTTGGATCACTAGCGAATAAAGTCACGCATCCTCCACAGAGAGAGAGAGCAACGCGCGACTCGCCTCCTGTTTGTCTTTGTAACAAGATATGCGCATGCGCAGCTAATAGCCCGCAGCCGTGGGTATTCAGAAACGGGGGGGCAGGATTGACAGTGGAAGGGCAGGAGTCATTCCACCCAGCGTGGGCATGAGAGAATTTACAGCTCTTCACCACTAATGCAGATATACATTGAATGCTGCCGTCTAAAAGACTTTAGGGTTCATGAACACACCATACAACGGGTTGTATGTATGGATTTTTGTCAGGTGCATGTATTTAAAACCTTAGGTGACCACATCAGCTGTGCTCTCCAGGACACCTATATTTTTTACATATTGCTCACCAGCTCACATTAAGTGCTGCCCTGCAGTATGGAGGATGTATAAAGTCACAGAAGAGAACCAATTAGTTATACATCCCACATAGTTCAGGGCAGCCCTTTTACCTGCATACTTGAAAAGTGATCTATGGCCTGGTAAACGTAAAACATAACCAATGTGGCCACTCTATTGACAGCGAGACCGGGCTACCAGGGGCACGTGGAGGTGGGTGGACAGGGCACCAGATGGTAATGCAGAAATCTCCCACCTGTTGGTCCATAGTGGAACGGTTTGTCTGAACATTGTGCGTTCATCAGCTTAGACTTCTATAGTACACAGTGCGCTATTATATCAGGTGAGGCATCGCTTACCATGAACTAGGCGTTAATCAATAGCTACATTTGTCCTAAAAAGTTAAGGAAACCATAGGTGTTCCATATAACTGTAGTCATTTAATTGATTATTATTAAAATGAGTGTCCAGATGGCGTTCCTGCTGGTAATCAATCTAGAGGGTATTACCAAGTATGCGTGTAGGTAACTTTTATTTTCCGATGTGCTACTTGCACCGTCAAGTCAACTAAAACTGTACAGTAACAGCAACACCTTGATAAAAGACTAACTTGCATTTAGAAAACAGCTACTGCGGAGAGACAGGACCGCCCGGCAAGTGTTATTCAACATTAAAATGTGTCCGCTTTAAGAACACAATGTACTGTCTTTGTTTTAAAAAACCAAGCTCACATGATTACGTAATGCAGATGTTACTAATAACAAATATGAATACAGATAATAATATACCCGTCCCACCAGATTATAAGGTTCTTATGTGATGTACAAATGGAGGAGATGACAGCCGTGTTTGTGTAATGGGAAGTTTACTGGCATGGCCTTTCATAATTCATAGTAAAGTTCCATAGCTGAAATCTCAGTTTCCTCTTCCAACTCCCTCTTCAGTAAAGGTAACCACCCAACACTACTGCCTCCTCTTTGCCCCGGTCGGGATCGGTTTACTATTCCCTACATCCCAGTCCCTACATAGTCCTTTTGGTTTTCAGTTATGTTACACTTTGACAGTACACCATATCACAAACGTATACATATTGTAAAAAATATCATTCAAGTAAGCAAAAAACAATAATCAGAATTAAAAAAGGACTAATTACCCTTGTTCCATTACCTTCTAGTTCATCAAAACTTCTGTCTTTATCTAGCTGTTTTTTATCATTAAACCCCACAATTACAAATGGTCATATTGGTACCCTGCTACGACCCTGGTCGTTTTGGGGGCACTGTTAATTACTGATGTACGCTTAATTAGCATCTGCTTCAACCTCCAGAGACCACAATGGCATTCTCCTCCATGATTGGCCTCTCATTTTACTTCTTTTGAAGCATGTTTTTATACCTGATACAGTAAATAAGAATTAAGGGCAGGTTGAGTACACAGAATGTCCATTTTAAAATATATATAAACATATAAATTTTAAAAGCGCTGAACTTTTTCAAGAAATGTTGACACACAATGGCACTGTGATGGAACCGGGACTGCGCCTGCCAGTGATGGGAACGGGGGAAGCGTGTCCTCAAGATCCATATCATAAAAGAGACTAGCTAAATGAAGAAGACAAGATCTGTCCCTCTTCCCCGTAGGATGCCATGGATATGATCACCCTTAAAAGTAGGCGCCTTCTCCATTGGTTACTTGATGTCTGCCCTTGCGGCTTAAATACCTCCATTGCCATTGCCTTTGGTGGTTCTTTGTGACCCATTGCTGTTTATTACCGTAGTTGTTTTGTCTCAATGCTGAATTTGTGTTATCTGTTTTATTGTTCTCTTTTCTTCTGTACCACATAAAAGTCTGTGTTTTACCCTAATAAAGTGTATGTCTTGCTGTCCCCCTTAACCGTTCCGGGTGGGATACAAAGCTTCACAAAGAGCTAGGCTACTGCTCTCATACAACAGCCACTCACTGAAGCTTTCAATAAACTTCAATGAGACTTGTCAAGAATGGCGGAAGTGTGAGATACCAGAACCTTCCTGATTTTTAAATTTTTTAATCCAAAAATGGCCGCGTTGCCCTTTGTATTGCATAGTTATTTTCCCCGCAACTCACAGGTGAGTGAAGTCACCCCATACCCATCTTACCTATCATCAAGTATACAAGTAGTGCTGATGCGGGTCTACGTGCTTCACATAATAATGATTTTTATTTATTATTAATGATTTGGCGTCCATCAGTAACACAAAAAGCTGTCTTGCAAGTTTTCAAACAATAGAATGTACCATCGTGCTGAAAGCAGCAAACTTATTGAGTATAAGGATCGTTAAATCAGAAGATCGAGACAGTAAATACGGAGTGGAACTTCAAGTGCAAGAAGAACATGACACCGCGAGTAACGGCTTTGTATTATTCATTTTCTGGAGCTTGCAGTTTTCGTGGAGATGAATAATTAAACAGGTCTTTTGGTCATTGGGCTGTTTTCCATGATCCGCTAGGAGTGCAATATTTGAAAGTGTTTTAAGGCAACAATTTTTCTTTAAATGTAGAATAAATCTCCACTTTATTCAGCCGCTATGTAATGTTGGTACCAAAGCATCACCCATTAAACATCTGCACCTGTAATCTTAGGGATATTTATTTATACATTAATATAATTACCGTAAGCCTTCTGTTTGCTGCGACCATCCCAAACAGGACAGATGTTATCATAAGTAATAATACCAACCCAGGAACGTATGAGGCCCGTTAATGATGAGGGGCATATGCTGCTGTCAGTAACTCACCTGCACTTGAGAACACAAGAATGGGCTTCCCACAAAGCGGCACTAATGCCTATGAGACAAACACACCGTAGCACACTCACTCCTTGGCCAGGATGTGCCCATTACATTAAATTAATTTATAATCCTGCAGCGCTGTTACAGTCAGAAGAACAATTTAACAATTTAGAAACACGTACTGTAACACAAACAATAACAAAGTGGTGCAAAGGAGAAGAGGGCCCTGCTCTTGCGAGCTTACAATCTAGTCAGTGGTTGAGGGGGAAGTGAGACAATAGGAGAGGACTGCTTGGATGGGGATGAGTTGATCTGGTTCCGATGATGTGTTGAAGCTGTTGATTGTTCAGATGGCTTGATTATGATGATGGTTGGGAGTACTGGGAAGAAATGTTGTACGCAGAATAAACCAGTCCGGGTTTTTGCAGGACAGTCCTGATTTTTGGGCACTGTCCCAAATGGGTCAGTTGGGAAGACGTGAGGTCTGTTCTGTTAAAGCATAGCTCACATGTAGCCTCCTCGAGTCACTAGTGGCTATTCGGGTAAGGCTCACCTATGTCTTACCTTGTATAGGTGACTGTCCTTTAAATTCTGTAGCATTGCATTTTCATGAGTTACTTTTTTGTTTATGCATTTGTATGTTGGTGGATTGTATTGATTGCCTGTTTTATCTGTTTTTAGAATCAACACAGATTATATAAATATATAAACATAAAGCAGTACACGGTATTGGTAACAAAATCCACTTTAATAACGGTTGACCATTAATTTCAAAGATACATCTGATCTTTTAGATGTTAGATTAAAAATGGATTAAAATATCTTTAACTTCAGGAGGTCTGCTCACATTCATCTGACAGGGGGAGGGAGTAACAATCTGCCTTTGTTTAGGGCAGGCAGAGGTCACCATTCTGTGGGCTGTGTACATTGTCCTTATTTACATTGCGTGGTATTTGCTTTGAAACCAGCAATTCACCATAATAAATGTAAGCCAAAATAAGTCCTTGCGAGATGTCTTGATAGGTTTAAGGAAAACAAATATTATTAGAAGCCTGTCCTGTTTGGGATAGATATTGTATCTGCAGGCAATTTGCAGACAAAAAAAACTAGTAAAACTGCTTTTTGTCCAGTTAGATTTTAGTAGTCCATGTAGACAGCAGTGTGCAGGAACATCTATGAAGAACCCCTCCACTTTGATCCTTCACCTCAACTATGCATTATATTTCCCATAAGCTGGTTCATGTCCTTGTTGTCTAGCATCAGGGAGCAGCCCGACTGGATATTTCTTCCTCTGCTCTCTCAACTGGCCAATCCCTAGCACTGACTGAGGCCAACATTATGATGTCATATTCAGCTGTCATATGGTATATGATGTCATCTACGATATTTATTTATCCAAATTGATCATTTTTGGCACTGTCAATACGCATTCCATTTCATATTTCAATGTTGCAATGAGGAGAGCTAGGTTATTACACTCACATGGGAAACACACAAATCATGTACTCTATCTAAAATAAAGAATATTATCACTAAAGTATTTAATAAATTGTATGGTATAACTTGTGATAATGGCCATCCTCTTCGAATTTATTTATATACACAGATCAAAAAGAGGTCAAAAAAGGCTGCGCTTAAAATAACAGATATGAGATAACCAATAATAGTTAATAAGCTGCTATGGTAAGAAACTCTTAAAATTGCATATAAAAACTCCCCCAACTAAATATGCAATACTACAAATGTAAAACAGTAAAAGACTTAATCTACGCTCGTATTTAAGTATTTTAAGGTTACTTTACAATCTACAGATTCAATATTTTATAAGCGCTAGGTTAGAGAAATACTCTTTTTTACTTTAATTTATAAACACACTTACTTAGCTACCTGTCTCTGCTTACAACACTTTTACCACCTTTGCATTGGCAGGTATGGCGTCCCTTGCATGCTTTTCACCCTGACAGGTGTCTGGCATGTGGCAACAGAAACTTGGTGGCTTAACCTTTAAGGTGAGTGGTTGCCCTGTGCCAAGCCCTGTAATTGGGCTCCCTAGTAGCCCATGGGTCCTGAGAGGGATATTGTTAGGCGTAAACCCAAGGAGGATATAATTCTATATAATGAAATTCTAATTGATTATCTAATTATCATCATTCTGAATGTTTTTGTGGAACCCTTTTTTTGTAAATTAGACAAAATTAAGCATTAATATTTTTTAAAAATCAGCATTTTATTTGACATATTTTGAGGACTACAAATAAAGCCTCACAAAATATTGGGTACAAATTCCAGTGTATGTAGAAAAAAATGCTTACATTAATTATAATATTACTTTTAATCATCATTTCTGCTTTTTTGGTAATAATAATTTGAAATGGCAGTATTTTAAGACAAACCCTCACACAAAAGCATCTTTAAAAAAATATTTTCTTTTTTAAGTACCTTATTGCTAGTAAAATGTAGCTGCAACTTCAGCACGATTTTTCGATCAATTAGGATTGTAAAATGTAAAAAAATATTATGTCATCCATTAAACCAGCGACGCAAGCTTTGCAGCATATCTACACTACATGTTGATGTGCAAAGTAGAAACAAATATTCAAATAAACTATAGCTCTTTGCCTCTAAATATTTGGCTTCTTATCCAGCAGCATTCTGAAACAAAGTACAAGTTTTGAGGCAATGGGTATATAACAATTATATTTACAACTTTACAGTCTACGTTGCAGACATAAAACGGAGTAGCATTTTCTATCTTAACAATCGTATCGCAACATATAAATACACGTACCAGGATAATGTAAATCTGCTTTAACGATAAGACACAGTGCATAATAGTTAACGTTCTAGGTGAGCTTCTCAACTCATCCACAAGTACCGCCAATAGTGCCCATTCACTTCATCTCCTCGGATTAACACTTTGGTCGTCTTTTCGTAGTGGATATGGAGATCACTTTTTCAGGGTACTATGAGAAATGTTGGAAAATTCTGCTTTGTGTAAGTGGTGTTAACCCAAACCAAACATTTTGGATTGGAAGCTGAGTAAGTTCCCACTGGTATAACCCAGATAATACTGCGTTCAAGGCTACTGCAAAGACTTCCTTGGGCACCTTGAATTATGCTTGGTGACTTGGATCTTCTTTTTTGTGCCTATTTGAGGGAATATGATACCCTTTTTTTGTTTTGTTCTGTTTTTCTTAATGATTCCTTTTGTTTTGCATATTACTCCAAGGGTTCTTTTTGCTTTTACGCATGTTCTTTTTGCTTGTCACAATCCAGACATCGGAGCTGCATCATTGGATTTTATCCTACATATTCTATTCTTTTTTTAAATGTATACACAGAACAATAAACAGTAAAACAGGGCTTGACAAATAACGGATGCCAGGTCACCGTGGTGACTAGGAACTTGCTGGGACCTAGGCAGTATGCTATAGGGGGAGGCTAATATAATCAAACTAAAAAACATGATTGGGAAAAAAACTAAAAAACTGGCTCCTGCGTTTTTGGCTGGCTCCTAGGTCCAAACCCAATTTGTCGACCCTATATTAAATATAATTTACACACCTTTACTCAGTCTTTTTAAGATTTGTTTTTGATGTTAGACATTTGTGTGCTAATTTTGAATGCCATGATGCATCTATGCTTATTTGATCATTTTACTTGGCTGGATCCAGAAATTCAACTATTCTGAAAAACTTGTGAGTCGTATTTCCTGAAGCTGGATCTTTGTGACAATGTCCTGTCAAAGAAAAAGAGTTCAGAACACACGTGAAAAAACCAAGACGGGCAGATAATGAGAGCATTCACAAAACAGCATGATAATTATGGCATTGCTGCAATTGAATTGGTAAAGTAATTGCGATATTGGTATCTGCATTGAGATATTTCTATCAGCACAGTAGATCACTAGAATCCAGATTGACTACAAACGGAATGACAGGGATGAAATCTTTTGTATTGGGCCAATTTGCAAGAATATGTAAAACCACGTAAGTTTTAGAGACCTCAGAAGTTATTCCATTAAAAAAGGGATCTCCGAGGCCCCAAAAGTGGTGGTGATTACATCTTTTTCTATGTTGACCCATTAAAGGTATCATGTTTAATTTCATCTTCTCTTAGACTAACTAGGCAGTGTCCATTTTGCTTATTAAATGTAAACATATAATACTCAGGTGCTCTACCACACTGAGGGATGGAAGTATATGCTTGTATAAGCAAAAGAAAAAGTAGCTGCTTAGGGCCATAACATAACAATCTGGTCTTACAGAAGCAGATTGTGTAGTGCTGTGATGGCACTATATGAAACAATAAATTATCCTAAAAAGGTGAGTAGGTACATGCAGAGGCAGGAGTATATTACGCAAGAGGTATATGTGCAAAGTTGGTAGAATAAGACACACGTGAAGATTTCTCAATTTCTCATAAAATAATAATCAATTATCTTTTTTTTTTCAATACATATGCCTCAGTGTGTGTATAATGATTCTTTTAATAACTCAACTCATAATAGAGATGAGGCCCACTTAAATCTTTCTGCTTAATACCTTAAAAAGCCTATAGCCGACAGTGTAACAGTTCCTGAGAAGTTAAGGACTCCTCTATTCGATGTGTCTCAAGCTTATATGTTTCGCCCTAGTAGAATATACTATAGGTTTCAATGTACATTACCGGAACGTGCGCCTATGACCTGAAGTTAACTACACTTCTTAGAACTTGTTTTTCTTCTGAAACGTATACATTGAAGCAATAAGTAACCGGATCTTCAACATAAATGAAGTTGACATTTTGAATGGGATGAAAACATTGAGGTCTTTAAAGGCATTCTCTGATAATTAGACCTCATTCCTCGTGACAGGGGTAAGACACACAGCAGCCTTGTTTACAATTCCCTGCATGCCTTGAATGCCTTCACCTAGCTGCAGCCATCTGTGAAATGTGTAATGGGAGGCATCCCGCAACTATGGAGATCCTCATTATGCTTACAGCCAAGATGGATGCCGCTACAAATTGTCCCCATGCCACTTGTTTCTTTCAATTGCAAAACGTCCATAAGCTTTATAGGCATTTTCATTTATTTGATATGCTGCAAATTTCATTGGCAGTAAAACGAATTAACAGAAATAATTACTTTTAGTCATTTGCAATGGAAAGATGAGATTGATTTGGATGTCTTCCTTAGCAGGCAATGTAAATTAAAAGAAACAATACATTTTAAAGATTTAATGTATGGCCAAGGCGACCGCAATTCCATGCTATGCTTAAAGCTTTGTGGAAATTGACAGGCATATGCATTTAGAGCAGACTTCCTAATAACCGTTCCTAATAACACTTGTGAGGAGTGTTGATCTACGGGAGCAGCAAGATCTGTAGGGTATTGTATATTATTTCTATATTTTTTAATATTCACCCATTTGTGGAGGTGTTCCCATTTCGTTCTATATTGTTTTGAGACTTGCCCATATAGACATAAGTGTATTTTATTTTGCGGGCTGTAAATGTGAGGGTATAATGTTAAATGGCACTTCAGCTGTTTAATGCGCTGATTTAATGCGCTCTGTGCCAAGTCATGTGCTATAATTCTATAATACGCCATAAATTATCCAAAATACTTTATCAGATCTCAGTGATATTCTGTAACTTAGTACAGCTAATGCAACCGCATCGAACGTAGGTTTAAGTGCAAGGGGACGCTCAGCCTGGGGCAATTTCCTCGGCCAGATCTATTCTGTGTTGCTTGTACATGCTTTCTATGTAATACAACAGTAATGGTGTTAATAGAACTGGACAATGTGCATTGATCCAGCTAAACATGGATTATCTCGCATTTATTTTTGGGTCATCACACTACAAGAACGTTAAGCTGGGCGCTCCCAAACTGCTGGAGTTTCCTGGGCCTGCCTATAGGTAAAAGTAAATATTTGGATAGTGTGGTGGCTCTTCCTTCGGTTCAGCCTCTTATAAATCCCATTGCTAACCCTCATGTCTCTTCTCCTAGTTTTACTGCTGCTTATCAAACTTGGCCCTCTTCTCACCTCTTACATACCACTGTTCAAAGTAGAGCATACTTGTCCAGTAGCTAACTATGATGTATCCAAGCAATTCAAGACATAGAAGCAATATATGCCTAGTACATTCATCCACCATATTGAAATGAATTGCAGTTGTAGTTAGCAGTTCACATGGCTGAATGCCAAGACTTAACCAAACAATAGCAATAATAGGTTTAAAAGGAAATGTCGCTGAAAGAGTTGAAATGGACACACTGTTGTACGACAATAATAGTATACGACATTCACCTTTCTTCATTGCGGGTCTTCACCACAGTCTTGTACAGCTCAGGGATCTTACGCTCAATCATGGGTCGAAGGTTCTCTTTCAGTTTATTGTAATTCTTCTTCAGTTCCTGGTGGTATTCTCTTTGGTCACCTGAAATAAGCGTCTTGTTCTTGTCCACTGCCTCACCACACCTGATGGAAGAAGATATTTTACAGCAATCCAGCAGGATGAAAACATTTTTGTTGTAGTTGCTTGTGTAATGGGTTTCATACAATATCTCTGCCAGTCCACACGGACAGGGACTGCCACAGGCAGCAGGCATTAAAGAATGAAAAGCCCAGTCGTAATGCAGAGGTAAGAATATCAGATGGCTTTCCGTCAAATCAACAGCTTTACATGTAAATGAATGAAGTATGAGTGGCGTCCTCTGGCCTAGGCTGACTAGGTTTAGGGCGGCAGGTCTGCCAACTAAGTGGCACATCACCCAATAGGCGTCAATGTGTGCTGCTGCTCAATGGCCTGCTCATTTACACTATGGAGGACTTGCCAAACATCTCTATTAAACTCTGTTTCCACACGAAGTGCCAGGTGTAAGGCTACCATGGGAGTGGAGACACTAGCCATGGGCAGCACAGACCATTAATACATTGCTGTGTAGTTTAATGCCTTGGTATGCTTTCTGCCCAGCTGAACGAGTACTTAACAGGTTATAATTACTTTCTCCTAAAGACTCTGTAGCCTGCAAATAGCTTTTAACAGGTATAGACCTATAGCATGATGCTCCAAAGGTTTAGATGTAATGCAAGTAACGTTTACTTTACCAAGGAGGGAAGAAGATGAATGGATCAGCAGAAATGGTTGAGCATAATACACATTGGATAGGGAAATACTAGATGGGCCGAGCAGTTCCTATCTGCCGTCTCCAGCCTTAACTGATGCATAACGAATCACTGGGAGAGCCAGCTTACCTCATTATAAACTCTTTGAAACACAGTCGCAACTTGTTGTGATGTCTGTAGAGCTTTGGGTCAGCTGGAATCTCGGCCAGAAACACTTGAGCTACCTCTAGTGGTCCCTGTTGTACATAACACACAAGCGGTATACGATGATGCAAATGTTTAGGATGTCTGGGTATGCAGTACTTCAGGGTAGTCAATAACTAGATACACCATCACATGCCAGAGACTGTTTATGAAAGCGTGTGATTTCTCTTCGCTATTAATAACATATCTATTAAGCATTTTTTCCAAATGGTGTAAGACCTTTACAAATAGCACACTGTTACACAAAAACTGCAAATAAACAGAAGATAGTAGAATGCATCCCCCGATACAAAGGAAAAATGGTAAAAAATATGTCCCTAAAAGAGCATACATAAGTGCAAAGCTTTTAAATGATTAAATATCAATATTTAACAAAACTGAAACAAAATGTTTTGTAAAGCAAATTGTGTCCTTTAATTTGGATGAGTGATTTCTTAATTTAGGGTATTCTCTCTATGTCTGCTAAAATTACATGGGCTAATAAAATGCAACTCATGTAACAATGTGACTCTCTGCTTTATTAACCCATCTTAGCCCAGACAACTATATGCTCAGATCTTTTCTTGCTTCTGATGTATCACCGACACACTGAACGTTATCCAATCCTATATGTAACAAACATTCAGGCTATGAAAACCAAAGCAGGAAGAATATTGTAAAATATTGCTCATTGATATTAAGAGAATCTTCTTTATATCTAGACAATGCATTGGTGTTTTGTATCATTACCTGATTTACAGTGGCGCCAACTGAGCCTTGCAGAACCATCTGAAGCATTTTAGCATCTGGTGGGTCCTGGCTGGTGGCAAGGGCTAGCTCTAGAGTCTTTTTCTGCATGTCTTCTATGGCAACTTCAATAGGTGTAAGCGTGAACTGAAAAACACAAAGTCCTCCAGCTTAAATCATCTGTCAATGTCATGCGCTAATCTTAATTGGAGAAGCATCTAGTAAAAGCATGCTGAATTAAAATAATTCTGCCAAGAAGTGAACCAAAATTCCTCCTCAGCGTTGTAAAAGACTCGTTGCCAGTTACCAAGGGTGGCACAACCAGTTATAAGGTTTAGCTACTTTTTCACATGGGTTATATCGGTTCAGATTTTACCTTCAAAAAATAAAATCATTTAAAAGCTGCTCATGTTCACTCATGTTGTCTTTGTCTTATAATAAAATTAGTTGGATGATCTATTTTTTGCTTCAAATATTTCAAAAGAAATTGGGAAGGGGCTAAAAAAAATTTCATAGCATCCAATGTATCAGAGATCAAGCTAAAGTTGAAGCATAATGCTCTATACTGGTCATCATATATACAGCTAAATAGTAAAAAATAGATATCTGAAGTAATTAGAAGGAAACTATGAATAGGACAGTATATCTAAACCATTTCCAGTACAGAATAATCTGTAGCGGAGACACAAGACTTTAAGCTAGCATTCTGGCATGTTTTCTGTGCACTCACATTGGCCTACGTGAACGGCATGGATATTATTACATGGCATGACTGCTGCTGATTTCTGCAATTATTATGAATAATAGTGGTGATGTCAATTTGATCAGTATCTGTAGTAAATGTAGCTGTACTGCCCCTGCCAACCTCAAATCAAATAATGTAATGAAATGACCTAGTACCTACACATTCTTCCAGCTATAAGGGGATTCATTATGAATATATAGAGATCCCTTAGCAATTGAAATCAAATTCTGTCTTCTACATAAAGCAACTACAATGCTTACTTGGGACATAGACAAATATGATAAATAAAACTAAGGACAATCCTGTATTTATAAAAATTGGTCCACCAAATCCAAAGCAGAAGAAGAGGCAAGACCCTGGTGCTAAAACAAGAATAGGAGTACAAGTTATTAATCAGTTACCTTGCCGGTCATGCTTTCCTGTCCTTCTCAGTGACTAAAGGTGATGGATAATATTGTCATCCACATTCATCTTTAGTCACTGAGAGCAATGACCAGAATTGCTACACCTAGTCAAAAGTCCGCTCTTACTCCCCCTGCATCTGGTCCGTTATAGGTTCTCAGACACATCTGCTGCTTTACCTCTTCTTTCTGAATGACGTTTATGCGAGTTTTGATGTAAGGGAAGGCGTGCATTGTGGTCAGTATAGTTTTTCTCTTGTATTGCTCGTTGAGCTCTCCCCTGGGCCGCCCGTCCAATGTAAAAGGGGTGGTGTACATAAAGCGGCGGAGATTGTAGTTCTTTTCAAAGTAATTAACTCTGTACTTCATTTCATACTCCTCAAAATAAGGTTCCACAAATGTAATCTGTATGTAGGCCTGTAAAAGAAGAAGAAAGGGAATTTAAGGGAAACACTTATCGAAACTATATAATATATAAGATAGAGGATAATACTACAATTGGACTAACATAATTGGTAGAAGTAGTAAAGTGCTTAGTGTCATGGAGTCATATGAATTAGCTATCATGCTTTCTCAATTTACATATTTATATTTATATAACACTGCTCTCAACTCAAGGTGCTGAACTGGAATTAGAAACAGCGGTGTTCATATTTCACACAGTAAGTACAGAAAGCGGATCTTTTGTAGTCTTATCACAGCGAATACAGAATGCATCCCAAAGAGTCTTTGCTTTCATACAAGGACTCCTCACCAGTCGTAACGTGATCATTTTACTTTAAAGAACAATTGTAGTGAGAAAAAAAATATTTTTTTTTAGTAAAAAAATTGCAGTAAAACTTAAATAAAAGGATGCCGCACATGTTTATTGGCGGACGTACAGACGGGGACTTGCATCTTCTGGCGAATCTGATATGCTGAAAAAAGGTATTTCCTATATATTTCATTAAAGTTTTAGGTTGTTATTAGTGTTTAAGGGATTTGAAGTAACTTTCTATGTGTAATGATAATTTCACATTTAGGAGTAACAGCCACTACATTAATTAGTATCACATATTATTGCAGCTATACTTGTTGAAGTCAATCACATTGGTAACTCCAAATGTACCGTACCTTGGAAGGATCTAGTTTTGATTTGTCCACAGGGATGGAGTCTTTAATCACCACTACAGAATCCTCTCCAAAACACTGACCATAAAATCCCTGAAATAAGAACACACATCTCTTGTAACATGAGGCAGTGCAACGGAGGATAACTCTCAACTGGTGTCCTTGCAAGAAGGATACCTTATCATTTAATACATTTCGTACTACTATGGATAGGACTGCCTGCTATAACATTGAGGCAATATTCATGTCAAATATTTATCAATATATGTACATAATTCATTCTAATTCCTGTACTCATTGAGTTTCCGCAGGAACACTATTTTAGACCGCTGAGTTAACAGACTTTTTTTTTCTAAATGAGACCGCTGGTTTAGTGTGGATGAATTATTTATATATGTCTTTCTTTGAATAAGCAATATTCATACTCAATAGTAAAAAAGATACAGAAAGTAGCAAAATACTTACTTCGAGTCTGTGAGCTATCTCAGGAAGTTTGGTGATAGCTGGTTCCTTATAAATGTATTCCTGTTCATCTAAATCTCCAAATTTGGCACCATAGAAGCCCACACGGAAGTAAGTTCCAAACATTCGCTTGTGGCTCTAATATGGGAATAAATGAACATTCGTTATCCAATGATTAAACTAAAGTATATATTTGGGGGCAGGGTCCTCTTAGCTTAATGAACTGGTACAGTTTGACAATTGATGCCGCTATATAATTTAAATAATAATAATTGAATCAGTTTCCTAAACCTGAGAACAACTCTGCCGTTTTATAGTTTGTTGTCCTTTGAAATATGGCATGAGAGGCACAAGGAGTATATCTTAATTCACCTAACATTGACTGAGTTCAAGGAATAGTATTAGTCCCTTCATTACCATGTCGTCATATGCTTAAAACATTGGAAGTTTGTCAACGCATTCTCTGTAAAAAGTTATACACATTCAACCTCACCTTGATTTAAGAACTATAAATGTATATTAAACAGACTTTAATCAAAGAAGCTACACTGTGGATGTATTTTAAATACCTTGATTAATATGTTGCTGAAAGCCTTTTGCAGTTTTTCATGAGTCAATGTGAGCTTGCGGTAGTCCCGGTGTGCTTCATGAACGGGTAAGACAATCTTATAGACTTCATTCACTGTTTCATAGAACCCTGCCTTAAACACAGAAATAAGACATTTAAGTTATACTCATAGCAGATTCTTATCTTTCCTTGTAGGTACGCGCAGGTTGGGCTTAGAGGAGACTGGGCTCAACCAGATCAGACTGGATGAGGTGTGGACAAAATTGACAAAGCATTTGGAAGAGTGGGCAGAGGAACTAGTTAAGATTCATTTTACTTTTAAAAGCATACCCTTAAAATGTAAATGTCAAAATAAGAGGGCAGCAAACTGGCAGACTTAAGTTTAACTCACTGTGCTGAAGAGCTCTGCAGCCTGTTCCAACAGGCCAACCAGTCCATTTTCGGAGAAGTACCTCCCGGAACACACACCATCTTCATCAGGAGTCAGAATGTCGTCAGAAACGGCTGATTCTTCTATGACGTTAGAGGATATATTCTGAAAGATCCATGGATTTGTTATGATTTAGGCTTTCAGTTGCAATGGAAAGACATTCACATATATTAGTATCTGTCAACAAACATGTGTCCCCTAACCAATCACAGTTATTAGTGTACATTACTGCAGGGCAAATAATGATAATTATTAATAATAATAAAAAAATAATATAATAAATAATATTTATTTTTATATATTCTTAAAACACAATTGTAGAACTAACCCCTTGGTTTTTGAACATGAAGAAATAAAAGTCTAGAATTAGCTGTTGTATTCCCACCTGAAAGCTCACACTGCCAACAGGTAAGTAGCTGCAATCTTCCAACATGCTTAGATATTCCGCCACCAGAGCAGCTGCATGTACCAGGCACATAGCTGCTTCCGTGTAACACTTCCTCTTAGCATGTTTCTCTGCCATGTTCTGTAGCCATGTCAGCCGCAGGTCTGGAGACGTTTGATAACCCTTGGCAATTCTAGTAAAAAGAACAAACCATAATGAACCCTTGACTGTTATGGCTGTAAGTGCATTTCACTTTACTTTCAAAATGCTTGTATTGCTGTGTATGAAACAACAGAGGAAAAAGAAACATTTTAGGCAATATAACCAATCTCCCTCTTACATTTCCATTTCAGATTCCTGTAACCATGGATTTTATAATTTCCCTTTCTTGAAAAAACTTAAATTAACGGCATTATGACCGTTCATAGACAGGGTACAGGACATGCTATATTACGAATCAGGCCTTTGGCTTTTAGTTACTAGTGAGTGCTAAGCATAGTGAATATTGTAGTAGAAACCTTTGAAGCAGCAGATACAGGGCACTCACCTGTACATAAGATCCATCAGCATTTCTGGGTCCTCCTGAAATGCCCGCATTTTTACAGTGTCTGACAGTATGCTGTTAAGGTTACTCAAAAGTTCATCCACCTGTTCGAAATTCAAGTTTTATTGATACAGACACTGAATCAATCCCAACAAAATAGAAAGTGTGTTCGTCTTTTTTGTTCTAACCTGTGCTGGAAAAAGAGTGCATTGCATCTCTTCATCTTCTTCTGCATAAGCCAGTATAGTCCTCAGCGATTTTCGAAGATACTCTTCATTGAAGTCCTGGGACTTACCAACCAGTGATGCCAGTGACATGGTAACCTGCATCTTCACTCTGGCAAAGTTCTGAATAAAAATGCAAAGATAAATGTAACAGTGGCAGATTCTACATGACCAAAGGGAAAAAAAATTCCTCCATTTTGTCAGATTTCATATATACAGCAATATTTCAACACGAAGATGTCCTTCTGCAAGCTCTTTGTCCCAGTGAAAGACCTAGTGAGCACTCAGTAGGCCACCAGTTGGCTAACCAAGCATCTCGTAAAAAACCATCTCACTGGGTTAATCACCGAAATGACGCTATAACTACAGGATTCCAACTGTTGAAAAAACAGAAGGTTGCAAAAAGACAGGAGCTTTGATCAGTATTATACACAGGCTATCTCATTCCTCCAATAACCAAGTCAACTGTACAGTCAGTTGGGAATAACCAAAAAATCCACAAACATTATGGTCTGAAAATGAAATTGTGAAAAGCATAAAATAGCAGACTCTTACACTTGTGCTGCTGAAGCTGTATCTCATGATCAAGTACAGGGTGGCACAAGCCTGGATCCGTGTGCTTTCCATAGAACTGCTGCAATGATGCAAGACTTTTTGGCATAGATCAGAGCACTGTTCCACTTCCTCCTCGAACAGGAAGTCCCCAAACTAGAAGAAGGTCAAAAGTCTTAGCACACTGCAGTTAGTTTTTTCTTGTGTAAAGTATGTTCTAAACTAAACGTGATTATTTACCTTGATAACAATCAGACGTATGGAGGAAAAGCAATGAGACAGGTAGGTTATGCTCTGATTGGTGCTCAGTGAGTGTACGAGAACTTTGAGAATTCCTCCAAGTAGATTGTCCTTACACTCAGTTGTCAGGTTTACCTACAGTCAGAATATGCAGACAAATTAAAAGAGGTTAAAAAAAGGCTGTGCTAAAAATAACTAAAATATGAATTTTGGATTTTGAATTTGTCTCTGAATATGGTGAGCAGGCTGTGTATGGGTTTTTCAATTTTATCGGATGCAGTGATGTTTTTTGCACTATGATGTCTCTTTGCTTTTTACATTCCATATTTTTACATTTCACTAAACAACCCATACACGCTGAAATTTAAATTTATTTTATCTTGTGGATACTATGGATACTATATTATATAAAGTGCTAAGTTAGAGGAACTCTTTCTCTTCTATTGCTTGACTTTGTGTACAATATGCCTGGCAGTAACAATTGGGTTTTTTGTTTGTGGTTTTCTTTTTAAAAACAGTTCTTGTGTTCACCGAGTATAATCATTTCAGGCAGCTGCATTTTAATCATTGCGAGCAAAGCCCTTTGTCTTGCCAATTCCAAGTTTTGTCATACAGTCAATGTATGTATTGTAAGAAGCACTTTGCAAACTGTTGGTGCTATATAAAAAAAGATAATCATTTCTATGTGTTCTACCTCTGTTATCATATAACATAAAAATCGAAGGTGAATGTATAGTTTTTTCATCATCACTTGCGCTGGGAAAATGTTACTATCATTTACAGACAAAACAAAGTTTCTGTTGTGACTGGTGAAGCTATAGAAATATATGGAGTTATTTTTCTGCCTGTCATGGACATGACATCTCCCACGATTCAAGCCAAAGCCAGACCTGTTTTCTTCTAGGATGTTAGGCATCAGGGGAACAATAGTTTGACATCTACCATGATATAAGGCTAGTTTGAGCCTAAACAGATATAATATAAACAGCATCTATGTTTCCAAAGAGAAGTTGCATCTCTGTGATATGTACCTGTATAATAATTTCCAGCATATCCAAAATGACCAGATTGGCCTCAGTGGCCAGGTTTCCACTCAAGATGGCTTCCTGGTCAATTTCAGCCTTTGTCCTATAACGTAAACCATTTTACTTTTCATATTGCCTTTAAAGAAACATGCGTTCCTTAGAAAATTAACAATTGCACTCTATTTAGGGAATTAATTAAATGTCAGATACAGAATAACACGCTAATGTTATCAATATACAGAGAAATATGCAGTTTAATGAGTAATCCCTGTTGCCAGAGGAAAAAAAAAGTTTACAATGGACCATCATAAGTAACTACACAGTTCTTGTGCTCAGTATCTAATTGACAGGAACATAATAACAGCGGTCATATTCCCTGCCACCTTCATGAAGTACTCACAAATTAAGTCTCTCGTTGGCTTGGCGCCACTGCGTCTGCTCCTTTCTCCACCTCAAGTTCTCACTAAGTCCAGCAAATCTATCATTGCCTGCTAGAGAAACAAACCAGTCCACTGTGAAGTTCCATGTACTAGTAAATTCTTATACACAGTATATGGAACCCCATCGTGGTTGTATTAAGCACGCTTTCTACAAGCAGGGGAACAAAGTAGTAGTAAATAGTCCCTGAGTGGCTGATCCCCATGGGTCACTGATCTCCTTTGGGGTGCAGGGGCCTGGTACAGAGATGGTCAGTATAGTAAAAATGTTCCCCTGTGCAAATAAATAAACATGTTTTGCAGAGGGGTAATACGTCACTCAGTTTACAACCAAATGGCTACAAATACTTGTGTTAAACATAACTGGATGGAAATTATTGGAAGACATATTGTAAAATACAAACCACATAAAAGAATGTGTTTATTAACTGGAATGAAAGTGATGGAGAGATATTGAGAAAGGAACAGCCTAAAGGCACAGTGCAGGAACGTTTGTAAAGCAGGATTCACATTGAAGCAGTGCTAAGTCTTGGCATAGGACAATCGAGATTTTACTCTACCCGTTTTCCATCGCCTCATCATTTCTCCCCTGGCTCCTTCACCCCTTAGCAATGCTTCCTCCAGCCGGGCTTTTACATCCTTTGACTTCTGAAGTACCAGCGTGCTCACTCTGTCCGATGACTGCTTCCCCTGATTACACACATATACAGGATATACAGTGAGGATATTCAGTTTTCTATAAGAGTAGAAGTAGAGGTTGCGCATGGACCAGAGGCAAAACGGCTGAGCCTGCCGGCTAATGATCACATATACTAGGTTGATGTAATACGGTAAGTGCCAAAAGATTGCATTATGTAGATACAATCAATGCACAAGTGTTAGTTCCATGCCCAACACTTATGTGTTGGGCATGTGTTTGTTTTCCTGCATTAGTAAACCACATCTCTGCAGTGTACACAGTGTATGATTTTAGGGACACTAGTTGTAAGAAGTACTTAGAAGCAGTATCTTACAGAATATCTGTTCAGACACCCAACATTAGGTATGTCCTTTTCTTGTCTATAGCAGACTGTTCATGGCTGCTGCACACCTAACACTACATGTACACAAATAAACCCATACATCTAGCATGGAAATAAAGGGGATGTTAGTATGATTTTGGCAACAGAATCTTTCTGTAAGATAAGTTATACTGAGAACTTACTTTGTACTCAAAGCACGAGACGCACATGTACAGCAAATCCAAGACTCTGTTCAGCTGGAGCGTAGGTAAGTAGGCCAGCCACCTCTGGATCAAACTCTGCTCTGCGTTTTTCATGATCCACAGGAAGCAGGTTAAGAGTTTTCTTGTGGATTCAGGACTCATTGTAGTATACATTTTAAGAGGCTGGGGAGCAATAATTAATTAAAATACAATATATTAATTCCCACACATAGATTTTTTTTATATCAACACATTAGCGGTATGATCCACACAGAATTCATATTTGTGACTTCTATTCACAGCAGTTTGCCTCAGTGTGATATATTAATGTGCTGAAGAGACTCAGCAGCAGTGAACCCAACTGCAATTTAACTCCAACTCTTAATATCCTCAGATCATTTGTGCTTGCTTGAGAATGGTCCTAGTCTTGCCACAGAGCCTCGGGCAATGGGTGCCATGCTTCCCTTTGGTAATACTGCTGTTACTAACTGTGTTCTCCTGTCTGGTCAAAAGTCACTGTAGTTCATGGCAATAGGGGAATCCTTAAGTGCCAGTAAAAAACAGTGTAAAAAGAACAAACTTACCACGGATGTAAGAGTCAAGGCAGAAGGCTTCAAGTTGAAATGATTTCCGGCTACAGCCATTGCAACATTTGGGTTAATTGGACTTGGAGTGTCTTGTTCTTCATCCACATTGCGAATCTTTCCCCCTCGTGAGTCTAACACTAATGTATAAAGAAGACAAAACAGTGCTCACATCAAGGGCCAGTGCCAAGTATGAATAATGATCTCCTGTCTATAGCAAACTGTCATACTAAAATGACATGGCGTTATGTGGACACCAGGAAACAGCCACCACTCTATGAACGAGGAAAAACCAGCAAACTAAAATGTAAGTTGGTGATTATATATCATAAAGCTAGCGGTGTTCTTCTCATGTCATATACCACCAAATACTGTCATACGTAAATACGCAAATGCTTACCGGAGAGATCATGCAGCTGGGGTAGAGCATCCAAAATGGTGCTGACCAAAGGCAGGTAGAGAGCAGCGATCTTGTTTTTGATTTCAGTTTTCTGGCAGCGTGGGTCTAAGTCATGCGAGCTCAGCAAACTGTATACAGCATTAATAGCTTTTTTCTGTACCCTAGCAATGCTGAAAGAAAGGCAAAAATCTTACACTTACTTTAAAATGATCGCCATGTCAATGCAAGCAAATTTTTATTACACGTTGTGAAAAAAATGAAACAACATGACGTTATCTGTATGCAAATACCAATCCCGGACATTTCCTACTCAAATTAATAAGGATTTTTAACCTACAGAGCATTTAGCTAATTGGATTACCTTCTCAAAACTACACTGTTTGTGCTTTTCAGTTTTTAATCAGAAATATTAAAAAAGGCCTTTTCCCTTTTCTTTTCTCCTGTTTTCTCCATATAAATAATATTGATGCAAAAGTATAATCTTTACCAGCCTACAGGTACACCCCTAGCCATGTCCTGTGTGCCACCATGACAAGAAAGTACTTGCTGAAAGGTGGACACCTGTGTTTATGCTTGTAGTACAACAAATAGTTACACTGTGTTTTGCATACCCTTCGATTTCGGAGTCCAAGGCAGCATCCAGTTCGGTGAAGAGAAGCCCAATTAGGAAATGCTTTTGGCGGTAATCTGTAGAGAGCTCAAACATTCCGCTGATTCTCTGGTCTGGAAAACTGGAGCAGGAGCTCGAGTTCTAAAAGATGCACGAGGGAGTTTAGTAAGTACGGACCAAGGTGCAGTGAAAATCACTCAGTTAATCACAGATTTCCAGGCCAACTTTGAGTTGATCTTCATTGAAACTTGCCCCAGTATCCAAGTATAGCTCAGGAGTTTCCTTACCTGCAAACTTCCCCTTTTCAGACTCTCACGACACTTTATACCCCAACAGGGAGAGACCCCACTGAGTTTCCAACTGCTGGGTTGAGAATATTTTTACACCTGTGCCATGAAGATTTAAATTCCCTTGCTGTATAAGCCTCTATCACTCATGATGAGAGACTGTTCCATGTATCTGTCACCCGCTCAGTAACATTAAAATCTTGCTATAATTGCAATGTTGCTACTCCTTTCATTTAAAAAACATTAACATAAATTATATGAAGACCACACATTTCACAGTTTTCAAGGTGATGTACCAAGATATCATTTTATTATTTGGCTTTTCCTTGAAGTGCACATGGAACACAGTGTGAAAAGGTACATTATAACAAGTTCTATTAAAACCTCGGTCTACACCAATATTTTTTTTTAAAAAAAAAAACAACCAAGCTTTAGGTAAGATCACATATATACCTCAGAAGAAACAGAAGGACAGGGAGAAGCTGGCGATGACGAAGATGCCACAAAGAAGAGGTTTAAGTTGAGATAATGTTCATGGCTGCACAGAATCCTCAGGAATTCCAGTCTCATAGAAATCAAGGTTGGGAACGAATTCAGTTTGGTTGTTAACTAGATAAGAGGGAGCAAATTCAGTTGCGCTGGTAAATGAAAATGATATAACTGAGCTATCATTGCAGATACGGTTTGTGCAAAGTGGTGTAATACAACATAAAACAAACATACCAATGACAAACATCTGCATGCAGTATAACCATACAATAAATCTTATGTCTCTCACTTACATAGTACATATGTAGCATACATGGGGGGTCCACTCTAGATGCCACTCATCAGAGGGGTGCCACACTTTAAAGGACAAGAGCTAATGGGAAAGGGGTCTCAAACTGTAACACTTGATAAATATGCAAAACCCTTATTACCTGATTGCAGTAAAGCTTGATGAGATTAAACACGAATCCACGGTCCATTAGGGATATTAAATCATATATGAAAAATGCCAAACTTATGTTGATTTTCTCTGCTTGTTCTGCCTCCTGAATAGAACACAATTATCAATGAGTAAAAACTCAACCCAGAGCACATATAGTTACAATATAATATATATAAGGTGTACATTGTAATATGGTAGTATTATACCAGACTGATTTTCTAATTATATGTATGTTTGTTTCGAATTACAAATGTTTGATGCTACATCAAAGAGCTTAACTTATAATTTTATATATATATATATATATATATATATTTTATACATTAATATGGCGTTTTTATGCAGAAAAACACTCTGGCATTTAGGGGGTTAAAAGGCATTTCATAGAGCACTCTGCCCACAGAAATGCCTTATGCCCCACATTTAACACCCCCTTCCTCCTCGAAATTTACCGGTGATTCCCTGGTGCGTAGCCGGGGCAGCGGGTAAAGGTCTACGCGTTTCGCGCAGACAACTTCCGCTGCAGCCGGAGGGAGGTGCGCTTAGCAGCGGGGTTTATCTGCGTCCATCGCACAGACCTTCAGAGAGCCGAGTTCCCGGGGCGGAAGTTGTCTACGCGAATTGCGTAGACGTCTACCCGCTGCACGGACAACACAGCGGGAGTCAGAAGCACTGGTAAGTGGGGGGGGGGCATAATGACAGGGAGGATCCAGGTCCCCTGCAGCGCTACTGGGGGATCTGGATCTTAGTCTCATAGTCAGACCTATTTGAGGTCTGATTATAAGACAACCCCGATTATAAGATGAGGTTTTTTCAAAGCATTTGCTCTGGAAAAAACCTAGTCTTATGTTCAAGCAAATACTTGAAGAGATGGATCTGCTGCTCAGTGTACATCGAGAGTCTGTGCAAATTAATGCAAATTATGAAGATTCCCTAAAGAGAGACTTTAAAACAATATGGAATGAATAGCCTATTATGACACAATTGTCTCCAAATGATGATTACTATAGAAAGTTCACTCCTGTCTTCCAGTATGTGGAAGTAGGTAAGCAGATGCTGTGGTTATGTTTACCTTTTGTGGCTTGCTTAAAAGAGCTCCAATTTCAGCAGTGATGACATTCACAATGGTACTTATGTCATCTTTAAACCGGTCAGAGAAGCGATTCCTCCTAGGCACATCTGGTCTGTCCATATTGTGGATGTACTGTGTCATGCTTTTTATCTAAATGCCAGGAAAAAGGGAACATATAATTACCAGATTCAAATGTGATGCTTGTGTCCCACTTGCACTTTTTTTTTTTTTAAACAGAGGTAGCCATCCTGCTCTTTACTAATACAAACCTCGCTCAACAACAGAATACTACGATTGTTGAAATTTACCAACTACTGCAAGAGGAATTGAGTACTAGGTGGACTGCGGTTAGAGAAACATGGATGTTGTGGTGGGAGCAGATCCGTCATTGGTAGACAGAATTCAAACACTTTAGTAACCAAAAGCATCGGAACTAGTTCACCTTTCAATTCCCCGTTTTCAATTCTCATTTATGCAAGCTTTACAAACCATCTAGGCCAATTTCATCTCATCTGGTATATAAGAAGGGATACTTGTTTAGAAATGAACTCAACCCCACAGCAGCTCCCACAAGAACACCATGTGCAAACTCCAAGATACACTTACTGTATGAATTTAACATTATTATAAGGCGAGGTCATGAAAAAACACATCTTGTATAATGTTGATCTTACCAAAAGTTCAAAGAAGAACCAAGCGTACTTGAAAACACTTTCCCTGACCATCCCAGTGCTGACCACCATCTGAAGTGCAAGCTCTTCGTGAAAATGCTATAATGAGAAACGACATATAATTCCCCATTATGTCAAGTAAATCAGAACATTTTAGTAAGCAAGTTCATATGTGTGTTAATTTATAGAGTGTTATTAAACATATATTTAAAATGAGTGATTACGCCATAAACAAAACTGGAAATACAAATGTGCTGGAACTGTTTTGTGCCTTCTCATCAAAATATAGCAATCAATAATAAAACACATAAAGCTATAAGAGGACTAACTGTAAACTTGCAGCAGAACCAATTTACACCCCGTAGTACAATTGTGATCTGATGTTATCATCAAAGATGCCCCATTGATCGGTAATAAAAACACTAAATGTACCTTTGAAACTACTGACTTTAGGAAAAGACGTAGACTTTATATCCTACAATATTTAGTAGGAGAATTAAACAGGTAAGGAAATATTTCCTTTTATTGCTCATTGACAGCACTAAACATCCAGAGTCCTTGTCACCCATAGGAATATGCTATTTATCCGCCTATATTGACCTTAGTTTATGGTTGCACTTATGATTTATACATTTATATAGGTAAGAAACCAGTAGATTTTATGGTTTACTTACTTATTCTAATTTACACAAGCTTTTAGCACCCTCAGGTTTTAATCATCATTTCATAAATATATGCTTTTCTACCCCAGACACAAAATGATTAGCTCAGTCTTAAATGATGATCCTCAGGAACGACTCACTCAAAGTACCTTTTTACTAGATGGTCTTGCGTTGGGAATGGCAGACTGTGTGTCATTACTGCCTTCAATAAAAAAGGACATACGATTGCAGTTGCGACCAATGACCTGCAGCAAAAGACCACAATGCCACTAGAAGAGCCATCAGGGAAACTCACAACATGCACATATAAAAAAGGTTCCTTTCACACATTTTATGTAAATGATATTATATTAAATCTGCCTCTAACCCTGTCTAATGTATGTCATGCGAGTACTTTCTAGGACAGTGCTTTAAGGAATGAGCTAGACCCAAAACAGCATCTGATGCTATCTAATGGACATAGATATAAAGCTCTATAGCCAGGTGTGTAAATGTGGTACCTAGTCCAAGTTGTAAAGGGAATGAAAGAAATATATTTACACACACACATACAGGTATATATATATATATACCATGTTCTTTTAACATGAACAACCCAAACAGAACAACCCAATTACAAAGTTTCCTTACCTTGTTAGACATTATGGTTTTGACTTCCTCGTCTGCAGCATTTTGCATGCCAGGGATGTCGGGGTTACTGGTACTTATTGCTCGGGACTGTATTAGTTTAGAGCCAACAGTGGCAGCTGATGTACGTCCTACCGTGTTGTAACGTAACTCGGCTACATTTCCACCTGGTCAAAATGAGCGACAATGCAGAACTCCATGTCAGTTCAGAACAGTTTTTTTATATATACGTTGTGGCAACATTTTATGGATTTGCTTTAGTCTTATGGAGGCAGCAATACTTCAGTGTGGTTTAGAATATAAGAAAGAATTTCACATGTTTTAAGCCTTGCCCTAGAAGGACTACTTTGGACAGCTAAAATGTTGGAGTATGCAAGGGGCTGTATTCTGCCTGTGTTCTGACTGTCAAAATACCCCCCATAACTAATCTTTCAGACAGTGGCATAACTAGAGGGCCTCCCTGGGTCCAGGTCTACAAACTATTTTTAATGGCACAGGAACTTACTGGGGTGGTCATGGTATGTATGTATTTTTGTTTGTTTGTATATTTATGTATGTCCTGATGAAAGTCAGCAATGACTGAAACGTCGACTTGACTTTGAATAAAGAGAAGTTGTTAACTTAAAGACCTGGAGTGCTGACCATCCTTTGAGAGTGATTTGTATGGAAACTGCTGGTTACCAGCACCATGCTTGGAATATTTGGAATGGTGTGCAATGGACTTTGTGAGTAAATATATATATATATATGTTTGTGTAAATATGTGTATGTATGTATGTATGTATGTGAGCATGGATGTGTAATTGTGTGTGAGATGGAGTGTGTGTTAGAATGAATATGTACATGTGTGTTAGTGAGCATGAGTAAGTGCGTGTAATTTGTGTAGTGTTTTTAAATATATGTGCTAGAGTGTATGTTGGAAGGGGGGGAAAGGGTTTGAGGGCAAAGATGGCACAGATAAGGTATTTGGTGGCACTGACAACATGGGGCAAAGATGGCATATATAGGCTGTTTGGGGGTTAGGATGGCACTTGGGGGCAAAGGCACAAGATGTTTAGGGCAAAGTTGGGGGCCGCTGGGGCAATTTTTGAACCAGGGTCATGTGGTTTCTAGTTATGCCCCTGCTTTCAGGTATTTATTTTAGTTCTTTGTTTCTTTGCCACATTAATTTATGTAATGTGTTGCAGCACTAAAAAGTAAGACATTCAAGGTTTCCAAATATTTGTAAAAGTATGTACACAGAACTGGGCAACACAGAATACAGTACAGTATGGGTAGTTCTTTCAGATGCAATTGAAAAAGAAGAACAAAACCAATATACCTGCTATAACAAAGTCCTTGTGTATCTCAGGCAGGAGAAACACATAGTATACATAGGATGACAATAAGCAATTCCTTCCATGCTGGTCCTTGCTTAGATCTTTACTGTTATGCAGACTGTTTACAATAGATACCACACATTCAAATGCATCTTGGGAAAAATTAGCTGAAAAAAAATTAAATAAATGAATGATATTTTACTTAATAACTGGTGGGCACAAATAACGTGCTAGGCTAATTATTCCTGCATACATCATCTGGCTGTTTATACCTACACACATGCCCAAATAAAAGTAGACCTTCTTTGATTTTGGAAAAAATAAAAAAAAAGATTTGCAATGCTCTGGCATTGAAGGGGTTCAGGACTGAGCTCTACACGCTGCCCGGACTAAGCACCGGGGACTCAGAAGCACTGGTAAGTTTGGAGGAGGGAAGGGGAGGGAGTGTTAAATGGGGGGGTATAAGGCATTTCTGGAGGCAGAGTGCTCTGTGAAATGCCTTTTAACCCCCTTAATGCCACTCTGCCTCCAGAAATGCCTTTTAACCCCCTAAATGCCAGAGTGGCACATAGGGGTATAAGGAAATTCTGGAGGCAGAGTGGCACATATGGGGTCAAAAGGCATATCATGGGGCACAGTGGCATACAGACGGGTTAAAAGTTATATGGGCCACAGTGCATTTAGAATTAAAAGCTTATCATGGGCCACAAGTAGCATATAGGGTATAAGGCATTTCTGGGCAGTTGCAACCTGGGGGCAGATGGCATAACTGGGGGCAGTTGTAAAAAAAGGAAATTAAAACAAAATATTTTTCTCAATCATAGCTTTTATTAACAAACAATTGTTCACATAGTTTACATGAACTTTTTTTCCTATAGGGTCATCTTATATTCAGGCTTTTTCTTTTTTTCCTAAATTAATATTCAGATTTTGGGGGGTTGTCTTATAATCGAGCAAATACGGTATTAAAGATAAGCATGTCATAGTCATACCTGTTTGTCCTCCAATTACCATGGGCTGCACAGTGAGCTGAAAAAGTTTATCAAGAACAAGATGAAGGAACAATACCAACGGCTCCAGTCTAGAAGAATTTAAGGAGACAATGCTGAGTTTCAGTTCATGTTCTAGGGTGGCCTCGGTGATCTTCTGCTCTAGAACCCTGATAGGAAAAGTCACTGGGCCTTCCAGCGCATGGCAGAGAGTAAAGAACCTATCCAGGTGGCTGTCCTGCAAACACAATTACAAACCATTTGTTTCAGTCCTTTTGAAATACATAAACAAACAAAACAATAGCGTTCCCTGTAATTTGCATTATTGTATTGGGATTCACATTGTTTGTCAAGCAATAACATATTCTGTCCAAGGCCGATTAGGCCAAGGGCAGCAGGTCGAGGGAGGAGGCAGTCTTTCTGCCACAAAACCAGGGGAATATTGCCAAATTGGGTGACTAGGCCATCTGTTGTGCCATTGCTCAATGGGCCAATTACAAGGGAGGTCTTTTACACTAAGGAAGGCCCTGTGCCCCTTTGAGACACAGAGCACCATGCGCAGTACACAATGCCAATATGTCAAGGCTGTAGCCTAGTTTATACCCGTGCATCTAATTTCTTACAGCTGCATGTGGACCATGTGAATTAGCACCACAGACATCTCTATCCATTTAATTCAACAGAACGTCTTGTTTATGGTTGGTTTGTAAGACTGATTGATATTTACTTCTTCTTGTTACAACTTTACAAGATAAAATACGGCAGAAATGATGAAGCTGGACATTACCTGCGAGTGCACAGAGGAAATAGCTTGAACCCCCAAGTTAAATATTCCCTTGTGTCCTTCGATCCATTTTATAGGTGTCGAGAGATTCTGCACTTTCTATAACAAAAACAACCTCGGATGAAATGTCATTTTTTTTTCAGAAGCAGCACTGAAAATCAACATAAAATGTGCTTCATGGGGAAAATTCTGTTTTGCTATTACATATGAAATTAAATCCTGCAGTGTGTGAACACTATATTAAGACACACCTAAAGGAACAAAACTAAGCTTGCTCCTTGGCCTTGATTTCTACAGCTACAAACAACAAACAATGTCTGAGTATTTTATACAGGAGTCTGTAGACGTGTAACTCCTTAGCTCCTACAAAATAACAAGTTTACAATTTAATATCCCTGAAAATGCTTGTGCTTATCCATAAAGCCTGGGGGTGATGCTCCTTATAGTAACACAAGAATCTGTACTCATTTTTAATTAGGGGATTTAACCTGTCAGTTGATAGGCTTCCCTGAAGCAGTAGGTCCTGAGGGATGTTTGGAAGGACTGGAGACAAGGAGAGAGTCTGACAGGCAAGGGTTGGGTATTGCAAAGAATAGGGGTAGCCCTGGAGAAATCTTGTATAGGTGCTTGAGAGGCACGGATTAAAGCAGAGGACAGGCTAGGATCCTCAGCTGAGTGGAGCGATTGGGTTTGTATTTATTTGGATATAAGTAAGGAGATGTAGGCAGAGGAATCGCTATGAAGAGCTTTGTAGGTTTTACTCAAAATGTAAAATTGAATTATTTAGCGTGCAGGGAGCCAGTGAAGAGAATGACAGGGGAGCATTGCTAGAGCGATGAGTAAGGAAGATAAGCCTGGGGAGGCCAGCTAAACAATAGTGACAAAATGATTATATGTAGTTGTGTCTTGTGCTAAGGATGGGCAAAATATGAGCAATGTCGTTAATGTGAATGCATGATCATGACATGATCAAAGATACCAACTTCCCTAAACTATATTGTGCACGCTCCTTTTATACAACCACCACATTGAATGGGTGTCTGCGTGTGAGGCTACATTAAAGGAAGACTGTCCTAACACAGAAAATTGCATTTCCTTGGCATATGTGAATTCATATTATCAAACAAAATCTTATGTTTGTTTCAGGAAACACAAAAAGTGCAAAAAGTTACCTCTGGAGAGTGCATGGAATAGTTTGGAGGCAGCTTGTCTACAGCCACAGGCAGGCAATAATGTCCGGTTTGAAGGCGATCATTTACCAAGATTGGCAACCACTAAAAAAAAAAAAACATGTAAAATGTATACATTTTTTTATCTGCTATGCAGAGTATCAAATAAAGGCAAGTATATATTCAACCATGCCTGAGGGTCCCTGTGGTGTATGGCCATGGTCATCAGCACTTATTATGATAAAAAAAAACAAAAAACTTCAGATTAGTTAAAGGTGGTGTGAAACATTTGTGTATTACTGAACTGTAAACCTTACCTGGATACTCAGAACACAATTTGCATTTGAAAGTAAAATAATCACTCCTCAAATGTAGGAGAATATTAGTAGGATGACCATGTCGGACTAAAGATTTTGACATTGTGAATTCATAGGGTGGTCCAGTGGATATAATTTAGTTTGCCACTGCTCCTCTCAGAAGGTTAACTGCTAAACTTAGGAACTATTATAGTACATTGATTGAAGGAGCAGTTACCCCATTTCAAAATGTATTTTTCTTGGCTAGTTTTGTGCTGATCTTTATTAAACTACAGAGAAAAGCACGGCACTTACTGAATATCCTAGAAGAGTTTCCACAGTGGCACCTTGTTTGGGTTGACAGCTAATGTGATAAAATGAAAACAACAGGTGGTGTTTCTTTGTGAGAACAGCCGGAAGTTTAATTTTCACTTCTTCGTAGAAATCAGGAGCTCTAAAAAATAAAAAATATACACATTAGGAAGGTTGAACAACCATGTATTCCTGTAACCCTGTAGTTCTCATATGATGTTATATATATATACTACTTGTTATGTCCAGTTTGCACATTGTACAGCGCTGCCTGCAGAACATGATGGTGCTATATGAAACATTATTCAAGTGCTTAGGTTTTTATACTAGAATCAACTTTATTGCTTGCATGTCTATAAGAAGGTAACTGTACGACAAGAGCTTTCATTCAGCAAGGCCTTTTACGTTTGGTAGAATATAACTCTCGCCGTGTACATATTTAAATATGGCCATCACTTCAGATACGACCCGCATCTCAACCTACTTGTTGTGATATGTCACCGTCGTATAAACTTCCTCCAGAAACTCCGGGCCATTAGACTTTCCAAATATGACCTAGGTTTACAAATGAATAATTACATTAATTAAGATACATAATCCGTATTGAAACTGAATTTTTCTAAAACCATCTAGGTGAATAAAAACATTGACATGCCATTCAGAATCAATTTCTCTCACTGAAAATGACTTGATCCTTTTTTAATAATCAGTTATACAGGTTTTTATAAATCCTGAGCAGTCTTTGTGTTTCCATTACGTTTTATTTATTTTTAGTTTATAGAAAAATATTGTGATGTCATGGATTTAGCCAGAAAAAAAATAGAACATTTAAAAAATGCATTAAAGGTTAAGCTAGCATCTATAACCAAGAAGAGGGGATTCACACCGACACAGCATTATAGCGAAACATAATGGTAGGGAATATCATAGGCTACAAACTGGAAAGTCAACACTTACAGCCTGGAAAGTGGAAGAAGGGTATGGGCGGTTATCTGCTTCATGAGGCATCCAGACAGAACATATAGTGCTGAGTGCTGAGACTGCTAATATTGTGTGTATAGTGTGAGAGAGTTATATTATATTATATTCTCCATCGCCGACGTTCACGAGCATGCATGCCTATGTGAGTTCATATATTAGGACTCGTTTTTAGTTATTCCTTGGAGTGCGAGTGCTTTTGTGTTTTTATGTCACATGTATATTGGGATACTCACCTGTACCATAAGGAATATATCCTCCATCCTTTTTTTTCCCTTCAAATCATGCTCCCCTTATATTTTCTGGTTGATACTGTGAATGCTTGAGGATGAACACAGTATATATATATATAATATATTATATATATATATATATATATATATATATATATTTGCATTATTATGAAAACAGCTAACGGCAGTAAGCACAATTGGAATGCACACTGGGCAAGCTAAGGCTACCACTTAAATCAGTGTACAATATCAGCTAAGTGTGAACAAAGCTGAAATTCTACAGCTTTAAAGAAACAATAAAGCAATGATAACGAGGTATATAATTACCGGCATTGCGTTCTTGGCATCTTCACCGCACATAAACTGTAGTTTGATTGTAATGTTTCTTGCAGAGGAGAGTTTGTTAGCAAAGTTCACTCTTTGAGGGTAGACATACAAAACATTTCTAAAAAACAAAATGCAGATGTATTATATATATATATATATCAAACTGGCAAACAAATCCTGCCTATTTTGCCTCCTTTAAAATTAGAAATTATTCGATACACAGTAAAACAAAAAATATATTTTCTCTAGTTTTGCCACCTATTCTGCCGAATATCATACTGAATACAAACTCCACTGAGGGCTATTTGCTGTTATCATGTCCAGACTTTCTATAATAATATGTTCTAAAGTCTACTTTATTCTCGCCTGCAGTCATATGATGAAAGGAATGGGGCACAACCACAAAAAGCTTAAAAAATGAATGCTTACAAATTAATGGGAGCGCTTTCTGCACATAAAGGGGTTTGGCTAGACTCCTCGGTACATACTGAAGCCAGCTGGCTGAAGGCGAGAATATTGTACACGGAGAAGTGTTTGGCTGAGCTGGGGTATAGGGGCATAAGAAAAAAAAATGTGCAAAATCCTCCATTCATTTGCCTCTTGACCATATGATGGCTGGAGTGTCCCTTTAACGCCATAGTTGATTTTGACATGTTAGTCCCCAGAACATGGCCTTCTTAAATATCACTAGCCGTTTTCACATTAGCACTTAGTATTAGATATTCTTGATATTTCAAAGGGATGGCAGTGGTGGGCTACCGAAGAGTTTGTTGGTGTCTGCCTTCCATGTAATGTTGCATCTCTGTTCTGCTACATATTTGTTATATTGCTAAATTAGTTTTATTGAACATTTTGATCACATCAAGACGGTTTGATCACGTTTTATAGTAATTTACTTTTATTTAGTTATCCATTTTTATGTATTCATATTATTAATTTATATAAATAATTAAAAAGGCACATTTATAGATTTTTTATTATGTGTATGATCTATTTACTGTATATTTATTAATCAATTGGAATATACCTCAGTGCCCACCTGTGGATAAATTGGCACTCGTGTGCTTTTTCTCCCTTTTACATACAATATTTCTTTGCAGGTGATGGATGCCTTTTAAGTGAATGCAGCTTAGTATATATATATTCCTCACTCTATTCCCTACAATTCGAGGGATTTATACAATATACACCGTATGGACCCACAATGCATAGATCATACTCCCAAAATGCACTGCAATTTCTAAAGCTTCAATAATTTATTCCAAGCCAATTCGCTTTAGAAAGACATACTGTGAAACATAAAAACCCGAAGAATAACTAAACACTGTAAACAAACATTGCAAAAAATAACTCACTTGGAAAAAATGTAGTAAAAATGTTGGAACAAATCGAAATAAACGCCTACAAGATACAATAGCACTATGGGGACCTGATTTCCGGCAATTACACAGTATCAAAAAATGACGCTGTATCTGGAGGTTAATGCTGGATAGATTTGTTGTTCAGTCGTGGTTTATTTCTTAGCCAAGAAAGTAAAGGTTCAAGGTTCTCATGATCTATCTTCAATAATTGCTACATTGGTATCTAAACAGTGAAATTCTCTCTAAAATACAAACATGTCCCTGTAAATGATACAAACCTCGAGCTTCTTTTCTATTATTTTTTTATGAGAACAATTTTATTTAAAATGTTATTTTGAAAAAATACAACAAAAGGCATATATTCACGTAAGTGAATAGACTTAAAATCAGAGTCAAGAAGATGATTTAGTGATTCACTTATCTTGACTAACTCAATATGAAGCTTGTCCTAAATAACTTCACTGCATACGTTGTACCAAATCAATGACAAATTATACTAACATAGAATTTGATGCCAGATACGAACCATTTGGCCCGTCTAGTCTGTTTGGTTTTCCTGATGGAAAGAATCAGACCTTAATCCTCGTCTTAGATAGCTTTATGCCTAGGATAGGCTCAGGATAGCTTTATGCCTACCTCATGCGCGGTTAAATTCCCTCACTGTATTAGCTTTTACCACTTATGGTTTTTTCCCCAAAAAAGTAAAGCCCAACACTAAGCATACATTTAAATCCCTAATTAAAAGAGGGCTTATTGCTTTCTTGATAATTACCTTACTGGTACCATTTGCTATATAGAAAGGAAAAAATGGGTATATGGACTCTAAATGCCCTTGTATTAAGTTAACCAATTTTGAACTTTAAAAGTCTCTATATTTTTGTAAAATCAAAAATAAAAGGTATACAGTTGTAGACAGTAAGTGGCAGCACTGCCAAAGAAATCCTACAAATGTGTCACTTTTTATAGTAGGTGGGAAATTCCATAAAATGAAGATGTTGAAGCAAGCAAATAGTTAAACCCTGGTATCTGGTATAAGAGCGGACCCTGCTTCTCTTCCTGTCTTTGATCGTTTTGCTAAGAGCTCCTTCTAGTGTGGTAGAAGGTCCATTCCAGGTCCAAGCTTTTCCCCTCTGCTTTGCACAATGAGAGGCAGTTGTGTTTTTATCTTGTTGTTTTCCGTCTGCTTACTAGATGTACCGACACCTGGCAAAGGTGCACCGCAGCCACACTTGCTGTCGTGCCACGAAGAAGAAATAGCTTTACTCTCAGAAAGTCTTCTTAAACTTGGATCTGAATTTAGGAGCGAGGCTACCCGCACACATCAGAGTCTCGCCAGCATTTTCAAGCAAATGGATTTATTTAAGGTATCCTTGGAAAACATGTTCCGACAGGTGCTCCAAAGTGCCAGACAAGCAGAAGACCTTGATGCAAGAACCAGACGCTTCACTCTTAACGATACGATTCAACAGTCCTATGCTGCACTAAATAAAGAGCTTACTTTATTAAAGACACAAGGACTGGCTTTGGACAGCAAGATCAAGCCTTTGGAAAGGAAGATACGGAAGGCTGTAAACATCATGAAACAGGATCATTCCTTTCCTAACATAACAACTATATCGGTAGGAATTTAGGAATCTTTTTATTGATGGCGTATTATCTAATCTAAAACAAAATACAATGCCTGCTTTAATACCAAATAATCAGATACACAATATATTTACATATTTTGATAATGATTTAGAAAAAACAGACCTTTTTTGTTGATTAATCCCAAATGAAATGTATAATTATTATATCTGATGTAAATGTTGCACTTCTACAATAATGCACAAACTGTTAAACACTTTGCCATCCAGTGATAAGTGTGTGACATTCTAAAAGAACCTGTCATAAAAGGTTAATACAATATTACATACAAAGTTGTATATATACACAAGTGCACCCAACTGCAACAGAAGCAAATCACACCAACTCATCTATTACTTTTTCCCCTTTCCTAATTACAAACATGTGGCGGCAGATGACAAGCATTGAGCCCATGTAGTCTGCCATTTTTCCTGATTTATGCTTATTCCATGCACCATAGCCTCCATCACATCACATGATGGGAAGATGTTCCATTTATCTACTACCCTCTGGAGTGTTATATTGGGGGTTATAAGGCATATCAGGGGGCACAGTGGCATATCTGGGGAATATAAGGCATATCTGGGGGTATGTGCCAAGCCTGGGCTCAAATGTGCATAACTGGGGAGCAGGTTGGGAAATAAAAACAAGAAATGCATTTTCTCCGTTTTTTTATTCTGCTGTTTGTTTTTAACATCCAGTTTGTTCATTAAATTATTTTAAATAAACAAAACATTTACATTTATTTTTTTATCCGATTAATCAAAAAATGAATCGGCCAACACACGCCTAAACATATTGCTACTGCTGGCAAGCCATTTCCAACACTTTATCTGCACAAAGGCTATCCCATTGTCAGATTCCCTGATATATATTTGTAGGCAGTAGTTCAGAGCTATATATAACATATTGATGGCATTACGGTAACTTCATTCTTACAAGTCATATATTTTAGTGGAGGTTGCTTTTCTTATTTCCTGCAGTCTTTAATTAAAAGTCAGAACATGCAAATTGAAGAACTGATGAGCTTGGTTAACATTCATCAAGACCTGATCGATACCCAGGAGGAGAAGATTCAGAACTTATTGAGTAAGGTAAATTTCTCATGTATGCAGACAGTAACTGGTTATTGGTTTGGCAAACAGATTTCAAATACCCCAAAAGATTTCAAACAGTGCTACACAGCCACATCTATCATACTTTTGGGTCTACTTGTTGCTGTTGAAATAAATTGCTTTTGTAGAATATACTTGGTAAGGGAAGTAAAGATCGTGTTGATTTAATCTGATTACACAGACTGGGTCAAGGAAAATGACTAAGGACGGCTGCAATGAAGATCTGAAACAGAGGCTTCCTGTCTGAAATAAATCCCTGACAAAGTAAGTAATATATTACAGAAATATATCTTGAGCCTGAAAATCAGGGAGCCCAGAACTTGTTCTACAAACACAAACCACAACCAGCTTGTTGTTGACACCTAAGAAATCTTAAGATTTGGACCTGAGGAATTCTCCAGAAATCTGGAGATTCTCTGGGTTATTTGGCCTTAGTGGGGTATTGCATGTTCTGCACTCTCCTGATGATATATGACCTTCTGATGTTGGTACTTTTCTTACCAGTATGTCCAAAAGAGTACCCAAGAGTACAGATTTGGTGGGCTCCTGAGGTAGGGAGGTGTATAGGCCCTGCATCTCTGGTGGGATAACAGTTTTTAAGAAGGTGTCAAGTGATGTTATTACTAAGATGACAGCAGAATTTAATGCCCCCTCAACCAGTCTCCTCCTAGAGGGTAAGCACTGAATTTAATTGCTGATCAAGCAAAGAAGGGGGTAACCAATTTCATTGTGAAATAAGTAGCTCACACGAGATGAAAAGAAAAGTTAACAGGAGTCAAATTTGTGCATGAGCTTGTTTCTTCTACATAAAAATATCTTTATACTTACCTGTACCATGACCAAATTATAATGTAACGTAAGGATTTTTACTTCATACCATTTAGTGTCTATGTGTATTTCTGTTACAGGTTTTCCTTGTGTACGTATCAAGGCTTGCTCTTTTATTTGGCTTTGGGTGCCTGTTCGTCCAAATTCAGAAGAAGTCAACATGTTAAATGATTGCTTTTTGTATTGCAATTAGTCACTTTTAAACTTGATTTTTATTCCTTTTTTTACCAGAGAGTATTGGCAGTACCACTCTATTATTTAAGAGCTAAAATCTCAAAATGTAAATGTTTATATACCACTTGTGTGTTTTCATTATTTTGCAGGGCTATCTATCTATCTATCATCAAAATGTACATGCATCATAATGATTATTCTACTATCTGAATGTAAACACTATTTTTTACGACTCTAAAGCAAGATTCCTATAAATAGTGATCATACTTTTATCCCCTATCCGAACCTGCAGCACACCTAAAGAGGGGTGCTGGATGTTGTTCTAGCCTGCCTCTAAAACAAAAAAGGTTTATATTATAAAGTACAGCGCTACGGAATATGACGGCATTATATAAATCAATAAATAAGATTTATTAATACTATTATAAAATTATTACATTAGCGTTGGGCTTTGAGACACCAAATATGCATGATTAGCTTTCAACAACCCAACTACTAGCCTACCCAAATGAATCTTAAACCTTTGGAACAGCTGGATCAAGAGGTGGGTTCACGACGCTGCACCTTCAGCCTCATCTTGAAACAACAAGCCCAAAGATTATTTGATCTACATAAACAGAACTGCTAAAGCCTTAGAATGTATATCCACATGGCTGCCCATCTGACTAAGAAGCCTGTTTGGTACATTGGGGACCTCTAAATGGAGAAACAAGGAGAAGTTTAAAGCAAAAAGACAACTTTATGAGCAGTGTCTTTTAATGCAGCAAACGAGGTAACCGCGCAGGGTCCATGGATTAGACAGGGGGTTATGGCAGGCCACCAATCAGACATCCATAGTTTTTAGTTTTACTTCCTTGGAGTATCCTATCTGTCAAAAGGTAGGGAGAGATGTCCAGATAGAAGTAGTTGAAAAGAACAGGTTCTGAAATGAAGCTAGGGAGTATATTGAGAGAGGGGGATAACAGGGAAGAGTGGCTCCTGGAGAACCTGTGGAGGGCCAAGCACCCTAATGGGAACCAAGATGACCCTGTTAAGGTAGCTTAATTTTGTAAAAGCCAGGATCTAGGGGTAACATGGCTTCTGGCATTTATTCAAAACTGTTTTGAAGAAGAAAGTAATTTGATTTGTATCTTAATATGTTTTAAAATTGTTAATGGCGCCATGTCATATACTTGAAATAGAGTTCACTGCTAACTGAGGCTCCATTTTGCATGGACTTCCAACAAGTGAGAAATGTTCTTGCCAACTAGGGTAAAGGTTGAAGTGCAGTAGCTGAGTGCACACTGGGATATCCGTGTTATTTTATCTGTATTTTGAATACATTCAGTTCCCGTTCAGCTGATCACTTTGATCTAGACAAAGCAAGGCACAGAATGACATAAATAATAACAGCAAGTTGAGACCTTTGCTACAGTGAGAATAATTGTTCTTTTGTTAGAAAATGTTTATCCTAATCTGGACCCCCACATTCCATTTCCCCGTCCATCCTTTCATAGCAGCAGTGACTTAGCTAGCACTTATTTCTGCTATACTTTGCAGGTAATTCATTAATCATTAAAGGCTGTATTTATGTATACACAACATTTATTAATTGGAATAAAATATTAGAAAGTTTTCTGAAAATGTGTGGGGACTCCTTATTTGACATCCAAATTATTACTCCAGTCCTATTATTAGTCCTACAAATGCTATGATTCCTGCTTCTATCTTACTTTAGATAACAAACGAAATACAATGGGTTCTTTTCAGCCACCTTCCCAATATTAGAACGTGTTATGTATGGCCAGCTCAGCCCTTCTTCTGGAGAAGCTACTGAGTTTGGCTCTCTATAATGAACAATGAGGTAAGTGAATTAAAATGTAGATCCCCTCTTTGGTGAGTTTTTGTGTATGGACCAACACAAGTCCTTCTTACCTGTAGGTGGTATGTGGAACATACACTTCTTTCACTGGAAACTCAAGGATCTCTTTAATGGGGCGAGTTCGACTTTCTGGGAAGGGTTTTACTGGTAGGAGCTCAGGGGTAAGACAACAGCTGAGCCCATCACAGACAGGTGAAATTTCAAGCTTCAGGGCACCTTACAAGAAAACATAATGATCTTATTCTCTTCTAATAGATAACACTTCTGTATTGCTGACATCTAAACATCAAAAGACAAAACAGAAATTAAAATATCCCTGGTCTCCAGACCTTCAGGGAAGCCTGAGTGCTTCTTAACACCCCGCTTCCCACTGCCTCGGCTTTTCTAGCTTCACTATTGCTGTTGGGTGTCTCCCACCATCAGTCAGTCCGTATATATATATATATATATTTGCTGTCTACCTCAACCATTTGCATTTAACCTCTTAAGTGATATACCCCCACCTCCTTCTACATGGTAAGCTTTTTTGTTTCTGCAGCCTTTGGTGGAGCTATATAAATAAGTAATATAATTTTTACAGTGCTTACAGTTCCCCACTTTCTGTGGGAAGGGTCTTGTGTCTGGGTGATTTATAGATTATTTGTATATTGTGTATTTGCTACTGAACACATGATATTTTGTTAAAGTCATTCCCAATCCAAAATCCTAAACCATATTAGCCCCCCTCCTTTGTACCCTGAGATTTAATCAAGTAGCAAATGGGGCTGCACAGGAGAGTCACACAAAGCTGACAAGCCAGTTCTTCTAAGGACAACCTATCACTGGTCACATTTTAACAAAATCACTGCTTTTCCATTGGATTTTCATAATATTTTAAGTTCCCTCTCTAGTTCACTGAGGCTCCCATGTAAACTACACCTACAGAACTCTAAGTCCCCACTCAAGATGAGGTAATCTAGTAACTGGTTTTGGAAAAACAGCTTTGGGTCCCTGGTTAGTATGTATTTAAGCTCCTGGCTAGGCTGTTATTTATGTGATTTGACTCATATTTGTCTCCCAGTATGGTCCTCATTCAAGTGTAGAAATGCCTTTAATTATTGAATTCATTCATATTTATGGGAATATGAGAAAACAATGTAGCATCATTTTCTCTAAGAGTAAATTGTATGAATAATATATTTGGGGGCTGAAAACAAAACCAAAAATACAAACAAAATAGTAAATTTTTATTTTTGTATCATTTTTATATAAAAATAAAATCACACCACTCTGGTGCCCTCACCTGGGATACATTTGATTCGCCTTTGCAGAGATGATCGCTTGTAATCTGCTAAATGCTTAAATAAGTCCTCATCACTGAGCTTGTCTCCTTCCTAATAAAAAGAAACATAAGGTGTTTGTTTGTACATGCCAGGGCACAAATGTTATAACAATGATACAAAACACAGCCAGATGCCAGGTGGTAGAAGTCCACATGCTTGGCCAGGATCAAGCTTGGTTTGTGCCAGCCAGCTCTCTTACCTCTAGTATAAGATGAGGAGAAACAATAAATTGGTCCTTAATACAACAATAAAAAAAAACATAAAATAATGTTATACATCCAGATGATGTACCTGTTTGAAGAAAGAGTTTATGGCAAGTGTTGTTGGTTTAAATGGTAGAGGCGAGTTATCTTCCAGGGAGTTGCTTCTATCAGAGAATCGCCTTCCTTGAGTCAATGAGGACCTCCTGTCACCTAGAACATACAACTTTTATTTAAAAGGAAATTATACCACACTGTCGTTCTCAGGCAAGCCTCATAATATCAAGAACCAAATAATATTTAAATATTTAACAAATATAACTTTATTTATACAAATATATACAAAATTATAGAAATATATTTAACAATGTAGCTAGATTTTCAAAAACTAACCAAAATTATAGAATATATATACCATTGGTGTTTTCAATATCTGGGGATTCTCTTTCCAGGGTCATCATATTAATGCAACTTAGAAGACTGATGGGAACCCAGGCAAATGGCATTCGGTACTTTCCCAGGCGCTGGCAAAAGTTTTCAGCTTGAGATTTCAGCTTCTCCACTTTGTCTTTGGTCTAGAAGAGAAGTATATTAACATATGGCTGAGAGGATATGGCACCATGAGAGCTTTAATACTGATGATCTACCTGGAGACATACCAGGTTTGACCTGAATCAGTTCCTTTTTTCCCCACACACTTCTCTCTACTCTGATAAATGTTTCTTCTACTAAAGTCAGTCTGGTGCTTACTCTGCCCCTTGACATGTTTAGCCATGTCCCCATGTGCAGCTAGTCATACCCCTTCACAATGGGTAGCCTACCCTAGGAAGCATACCATGTAAGCTTGTAGGTTTATATATTTCATTAGCATGCTCACAATTTACAAACCACTCATTCCAGTTACAATAGTTTTATTAATATTTCATTTTTTATGGACAACTTCCCATATACATCAAACACAAGGGTGGAAAACAGGAACAACTAACGGAACCTTTAATACATATAAATTAATAGAATCCCCAGGGTTGTAGTTAGCCTCTACCCTATTTACACCAATAAAAAACAATAAATAGGTAGACCTAATGCTGTGCTGATTAAACAATCTATCCAGTAATGTTGTGTATGTAATTCACAGATTCCCCCTTCCTCAATCAATGTAACTAGACTCGCAGTACAAAGATCTCATTCTAAACTAAAGACGCTAGATAGGGAGTGAGGATAATAGTTAGCAATAGTGCTCGCTGGCAGAAGGCTCCTTGTAAAAAAAGAAAAGAAGCCCAAAGCCTTCAGCACCTGGAGATCACGGTTGGTCCCAAACACTGGTACTGACCAGAGATGGATCTGCCTTGCTGCCGAGATCAGACAAGAACAGACACGTTTAGGTTAGAATGGCACCTATTCTCCTCTGATCATGGTGCTATTCACAGACTCATCGCTATCTCCACTAAAACATGATGTGGCTATGCTCCTCTTAACCCTTGCAGGCAAAATGGAATCACTTCACAAACATGGGAAAAAAGGCATCCAAGACATCCAGCATTATCTTCATCAATCCAATGGCATTAAATCAAAACATTCCCCTTACAAAAAATTACTGCAGTTTTTCTGAAGTAATACTGCTATTTTTTGGACATGAAAAAACTGCAATACTGCACTTTTACTGCAGTATTACTGCGCATTTACTGCAGTTTTAGTGCATTTGTACTTCACTGTACTGCAGTTTTACTGCACATTTACCACACTTTTTTTTATTATGGCAAACCTACCAGTTGTACTTCAATTGTACTGCAGCTTTTATTGCATTTGTACTTCCGTACAAAAATACTGCAGTACAACTGCAGTACACAGTGAAAGTACAAATGCAGTAAAACTGCAGTAAATGTGCAGTAATACTGCAGTATCGCAGTTTTTTCATGTCCAAAAAATAGCAGTATTACTTCAGAAAAACTGCAGTAATGTTTTTGTAAGGATTTATTATTCCATTAGCATAATGAAGATCATCAAGAGACACAAAGGAGCTCCTACACCAAAAGTGCTGCTTAAATCATAATGTTTTCAGATTGTATGCCATTGGATTGATGAAGTTACTGCTGGGTGTCTTGAGCATTCCGTTTCTGCATTTTAAAGTGTTTCATATGGTCTTTTATGTCTTAAAAAGGTATATGGTGCCTGGCAATCAGCCCTGCAGTTCGTCTCACACCGTGAATTTTTACTTTGAGGGTCTTCCAGTGCAGAACTTATTAACATCTATCCGTACTACTAAATCAATCAAAATAATAATTAAAAAAAACAGGAAAGATTTGATACAGCATACATTAGAAATATTTTTAGAATATTATTAGCTTAGAAAATGTGTTTGGAATATGTAGTATTTTATCATCTCTAGCTGATATTTACCTTTCCACCATCACTTTCTTTTAACGTCATATACGGTTCAGCACAGTCTGAGATTTCTCCCTGTTGGAGGACCTTTTCAATCTGAAGCAGAAAGGTTAAATTTTGTTTGTTTAAATATGTCTTGTTGTTGGCATTACTTAATTATTTTATTATAACTACCTAGAACTTGTGCTTTGTGTATTTCTAATATTGTAATTAAGATACTTGATTTAAAAAATGGACAGTTTGGTCCCAGAAAAGCTTAGATTCGTGGCATAAGGTGCAAATGTAATGCGTCCTATCAACCATTCATTCTCTTCCCCCCACACTCACAAACTGTCTGAAACTAATAAGGAGGAACAATCAAGCAAATACTGTCCCATCTGAACCAGTTGTATTTGATTATTTGTCAAGTATCAGTATGGCAAAAGGCACAGATCCAGAAACTCTCCATCGACGGGAGACTTTTGTCCCAAAGGCCCAACATACAGGGCTAAATCCTAGTCTCTAGGGTTAAGCCTGTAATTTCTTATACGTGCATACAACAGGATCACCTTTACAACTAAGAAGATATCTTGAGAGGGATAGGTTATTGAAAACACAGCAGCTCGGGCTTGGCTGGATGAATCTATGTTGGGTATGTGATTCCTCAGGAAACCCTTGAACACGTCTGAATTCAAATCACAATAGAAATTTTCAGAGATCTAATGAAAACAGAAAAAAATATTAATTTGTCATATTTGTGTATCATATATCAGCTAAATCATTAATAATGGGAGTCCAACTGGAATTCTTCAAGTCATAATACTTTCACACCAACTGTATGATGTTAATGGTCAATGTTACTATTATACACAAAGTCCCTCCTTCTCCTTTGAATGGTTCTCTTTTTAACTTACCATGAAATGTCCCAGTATGACTTTAATTAATTTGGACATAAAACATACAAAATAGCAACCTCAATGTGTGGTTATAATTACCTTCTTCTTTTCTTTAAAATCATACAATGCAATACTTGCAAACAGAGGCTCTATATCTATGTCAAATCTGTCAAGAAAATAAATGCATAAATTAGATTAGACAAACGATGCACACAGCAAAAAATCTGAGTCTTGAAATGTGGGGTGTATATTATTCCCAGGTACATAAAAGCATGGCCGCCGGCAAAGCTCTCTCCATCGGCGTTCTCTCAGTCCCAGCATGATAACCGAGTCACATGTGTACATGTGAGTGTGAAGCTCGAGTTATGAGTGCATATTGTACACAAATACTTAATTTTTACCTATAAAATTGGTTAAAAACACGGCTAAATGATATTCTGACTATTTCACCAAACCCATATCAGTAATTTGCCACATAAATATAGACTAGATATAGGTAGGTATGCAGATAGATAGTATAGACTGCTTACTTCAAACTGTGCAGCTTGACCATTAGCCTGTAACCCATGTGTTCCTTTGGACAATCAGGCACAGGACGGATTTCCACGGTATCTTCCTGCAAATAAACGGGGAGATAAGTAACCCTGAGCATGACATGACATTCTAATGGCTCCATTGTGGAATGCAAGAAAGAGATCACTGGGGCAGCAATCCTGTTTCCCAGGTGTCCATATCGAATTCATTTTACTATCTCCCACCCAGGTTTTCTTAATAACCCTCTTGGTTTCACCCCATTGACCTAACAGTCCCTTAACAACACAGTCTCTATGATTCCACTGAAAAAAGTAAAAGAATGAATTACCATTGTTATAAATCATTTAAGGATTAAAAAAATCATAATATTCATGAGATATTATGTTTGTCTGTTATATCTGTTTTGTATTTTGTATATTTAAAAAGTAAATAAAGGAATAAAAAAAACAAAACATGTTACCTCATCTACGGGTGGAGTCAAGGCAAAAAGTTCGGCCTGTCTATTGGCTTTGCGTGTTTCCTCATTCTGTCTTTCCAGTTCCTCCACATTAGTAATCTGAAGCAAATCCTTCACACGGCTTTCTGGATTTAAACCACGCAAATCAAAATCACAGGTGGAAAGCGTGGCTCTCCCAGATTCATCGCACATCACTGTCATGGGACGTCCATCAGCCTAAATCAGACATGGGTCAGATGTATCATTGACAGCATACTGTGTTAACATATGTGGCTCCTCTGCAGAATAATAGATTGCGTCATTGGCAAGAAGCGAGCGACAAACAGCTGCCAAATTAAATGCAGCAGGGCTGTGGATGTGTTACAACAAAGGATCTTTTAATAAGGATGTAGGATTCATTTTAAATGAAACATTTCAAGGTTATTTAGTAAATTTGAAGTAGACAGGGGAGTTTGCAGGACGGTTGTGGTTTTAAGTAACCAAGTATATTTTATGAAGGCCCAAACACAGTCAGCTTCTTCTACATAAAGTTGGTTGGTCCTGTTTAATGCATAGATAATATGCATTTAAAGCCACTGCACTGATTGAACTACACACTATGCAGGGCCAGCACAGCCCTCCTTGCAGAGGAAAGCTGCTAGATTCTGTATGAATGAAGACAGACCACCCCGGTCTGTCTTCATTCATACAGAATCTAGTCACTTTGAAACCACATCTTTAATAAAAACTCTTGTTTTAGTGAATATACCTGCTTCAGTACCAGATAATCAAAATAGAGACAAACCACGAGAACCATGGAAAGCCTATATAATAGCAAACATACCTGATCATTTGGTTGAGAGAATGTTTCATCTGACTCAAATGCTTGTTTCTGAAGAGCCTTCTTCAAATCCTTCCTGGACTCACTTCTGCTAAAGCTGCTGCTCCCTGAGTTCTCTTGGTTCCTAACGGGAGAATAAATGGCAACATTACTATTATTAGTAGTATTATTTATGTCTTCTAAATGCTGTATAAGGGACAAATGCAACTTACACATAAATTGTCATTATAAGTCTGGAACAGGTGAATAAATAATTAGAGAACCGGGTCGGTGTAAAGGGCTCCCACTGCGGCACTTAGTTAGAGGAGTTAATACGGGTATGTTAGTCTATTAGAATATTTCTTATATTGTAGGTTATACCCTTTATTGGGCAAACATATAAACAAGTCACAAAAGGAACTCAGATGTCTCTACTTCAGGTTGATGAAAAGAACATATGAGGTCCTAAAAAACGTATGCAACACTTCATTTTTTTTTGTTACCCCAATAACAGGTTTTCACAATAGACTAAATATTAATGATATTGTCCCCACTTCTCGGTTTGGTAGTGTAAGTTAGGTTTTCTGGTCTCAAACACCAGTCGATTGAAGGAACCCAAACTCTGTTAACAGATTATTTTGTCTTCCCTAACAGGGTAGATACGTTTCCCAGGTTATAGATAAATGTGTGCCACCAGGGGGTCTGGGTGGACCCATGAGTTGACAATGTCAGTTTATAAAACATTTATACTAATTGTCACTCGTTTATAGAATACCCGTGGGCAGTAATCATCCTAAATACTAACATCCAGATAGTTAGCAAAGGTTGTTTACTACCCATTGGAACATGGTGAGCTCCCCACTGAACTCGTTCACTTGGAATTTGTACTTGCTGTAACTCTGCTGGTGCATAAACTATTCTACATGTAGATACAGGCAGACATAGCTATTAAAGAGTACTGGTGCCCCCTGCAGTCTATAAGACATTTTTTCTCCATTACTTTGTCTTATTTGTTAATTTCACATTCAATTTTCATTGAGTGCCTATAGGAAGAAACATAACGAATAAAGAAACATCACTGATCTAGAGAATAATCACTGATCTAGGCAATAATGATGGATCAACACGTTCTGAAAATGTTAAACAGTCTACCCATATGGACCTCTCTTGACAAAATAAAGTTCTAACCCTTTCCTCATAACCTTTAAACTCTGATAAAATGCTAATATAACAGGCGGAGGTTAAGAACAAGAAGAAAACAAAGGGATGGTTAACCTGCTGGACCTGGTCACAACTGCACTCAATGCTGAGGGTAGTAGAGCAATCTACCTATTGCTCTATGGAGTCCAATATTAAAGTGCATCGTGGTACAT
>VKOC01014769.1:0-113812 GCA_009364415.1 Spea multiplicata
GGAGTACTCCTCTACCCACAATCCTCTGCTCTTTGACTTACTTACATCACTTATGCAAGGATTGATCCACATGAGGTCACATCATAGAGCATGAATTATCCATTTATTCTGGATTTTTTTCGCTTAGTTCCTTGCATACCTGGAAACTTCTCGGCTCCGGCTACCCGGAGCCTTCCCTTGCAGAACGCTGCCAGGACTGCACACTGACGTCAGCGGGCGGTCCCGCTGACGTTGGTGGGCGGTCCCGCTGACGTCAGGGGAGTTCCCTCTGAAGTTGGGGGCGTTCCTGCTGCCATTGGGGGCGTTCCTGCTGATGGCAGTAGGAAACGCCCTTATTTAAAAGAAAAAATGGACGGGGAGCGGGACGTGTCAAGACCCCACTCCCGGCGGTCAAACCTGGAGAGTTCTCAGGTATGGACACTTGAAACTCAATTCACAACATGGACAGTTTTAATAAACAGTATATTTCATCATAACCAATAAAAAACATCAAATAATTAGCTTTTTCTCAAGAAAGCAGGATCTCCACAGAGAACGGTACATACTAATACTAAGTATCATAGAAACATAGAATTTGATGGCAGATAAGAACCATTCAGCCCATCTAGTCTGTCCATTTATGTTCATGATGTAGAGCAGGGATCTCCAAACTCGGCCCTCCAGCTCCTGGAGGACTACATCTCCCATACTCCTCAGCCAGCCCCTTAGTTGAAGGAGCATTATGGGAGCTGTAGTCCTGCAGCAGCTGGAGGGCCGAGTTTGGAGATCCCTGATGTAGAGACTCAGGATAGTTTTATGCCTATCCAATGCATGTATGAATTCCCTTACCATTCTAGCTTCTACCACTTCCTGTGGAAGGCTGTTTCATTTATCTACCACCCACTCAGTTAAAGCAAACGTTTCTTATGTTAAATCTAAACCTCTGTCCTTCCAGTTTTAGACCATGGCCTCTTGTTCTAATATTTCTCCTCTAAAATAATTTCTCTTGTGTACTTTATTAAATCCCTTTGAAGTATTTAAGTGTTTCTTCCACATTTCCCCTCTCCTTTCCTCCAAGTTATACATATTAAAAACCCTTAGTCCTTTTCTGACATTTTTTTATCCTGCATCCTCTGTCCGGCACGTCGAGGCAGGCATCTATATTCATAAATATATTGCTTTCGCAGCTATTGGCATATAACTCTTAGTGCCCGATGAGGAGTCAGCCACCAATGCCAAATGGTTTGAGCTGCACTCCAAATCAGCTTGGACGCCAGTGTTTGCCAGCAGCACTTATTACGGTAAAAATATCAGCCCTAGCAGCTCTGGTTTCAAAAAGCTTTATTCATCTTATAACAATATGCGGTACAAAGGGAGACAAGAGAATACAAACATCATAATGTAACCGGTCAAATAATTCATGTTGATCTGTCCTTTACTTATTGTAAAACATAGTCATATTTGTCACAGAAACAGGTAGTTAACCATTCATGTAAACTTTATCAATGAGCTCACGCTGAGACTTTTGAAATATTAATCTTTGAATAGTCCATCACTACTCTATTTATTCTATTGCAGAGGCTCATTATTAGTGGCAACCATATGGTTGTAAGAATAGTCCTCATGAAACCATGAGGCATTACATATGAAACGAAATGAGGAATTGGGTATCCTTCTAGGGAGAGCAGTTACTAGATTGGGCCTAAAGCGGCCTGTGGTTTAACAGGACTGGATACTATACATTCAGCTTCATTATGTTTTGTTACAAAAAAATCATAAAAGCAAAGTATTAAGCCATACATTTTTATTAAGAAAAGGACAATGTAAATGTATGATGCTAAAACTAATTGAAAATAAGTGCGTATATATATTTTTTAAACACAGCATATAACACCCGCTGTTAACGCCGGAACATAATAATTCAGTTCCTCGTGGCTGCAGATTCAGAAAACAGCAATGAGCTTAATTCATCAGACATGAAATGCAAAAAAAAAAATCAGCAGAGCATTATTCATGAGAGAATCCGTAAAACCCAAGGATGTAGGGATGAAATTGAGTGATAGCGTTAAGCCTTTTGACTGTATTTTATTTAGCACGGGTTCTTAACGAATAATCTTCCAATGAACGTTGCAAGCCTTATCAGTCGCATGCAGACCGCTTCAAATGCTTATCTCCATAGACCAGTTTGCTGGAGTGATCTCGTTTTTTAGCAGTGAATAGAGGAATCAAAAGCGTCACATAAACCATTCCTCCCTCCTCCTTTTTCTCTTCCCCCTCTTTAAATGAATGGTGCAGTGAAGTTTGCTAGCATGCAAAACCGCGTCCAACCCATACCCTGTACAGAACGATACTGCTGGCACACAAACACCCGTGTAAACTATTTTTTTATTATCATTTTGCAAAAGAAAAGGATAAATCTGAGCTAGCGAAGTCACAGCAGAGCTATTTTCCAGGCAGAATATACACTGGAAAAAAAACCTCCACCATAGAACAGCTTTTTTGAATAATCACGTACAGCCATTTGTAAATGTGAAAAGGCAAACATTTGCTTTGGCCTGGTCATATTCCTTAGGAAATCTGTCTCCCCGGCCGCTGGCAGCAAATATTGCAGGCTTGTCATTAGGTGAGATTTATAGCGAGAGCACTAACTACTGTTTGAGCAAAGCTGATTGTTCCCTCTTTCAGGCAGGAATAGTTTGGCGATGCCCAGCTACTACTTTCACATGGCGACCGAAAATAGTGAGAGAAAGAGAACAAAATAGTATTTTGGTCCATAGGACAACAATCAAAAATGTCTAGCAGTCTAATTGGGATGCTGCCTTGTGATTCTGACGTAGTGACAGAGACATTTTTCGGCTGAGGGTGGTGTTCTTTAGTCCCTTGGTGTGATTATAGCCCATAACAGGGACAATTCCATGTCCCACCACTTTCTATATTTACTATTTTAATATATTTGTTAATAAATTGAGCTTTTAATAGTCTCTTTTGTTAGTTTTTGTATGTTGCCTCTTTCAGCCAGGAATAGTTTGGCGATGCCCAGCTACTACTTTCACATGGCGACCAAAAATAGTCACAGACTAAAAGAGAACAAAATAGTATTTTGGTCCATTGGACAACGCTCAAAAATGTCTTGTTTAACAGAAATGTGGTGATTTGGGTGCACTATACACAGGATTAGATACATATTTGTACTTCATGCCACAACATTGCTTCTCTGTAGCAATGGATCTATCTGTACGACCCTGTCAACTCATTATAAAGGGTGCTCTTCTACTTACCTTTGATGGATATAACACATTTGTAATGAAATGCACCACCCCTGTTACTCTTGAAAACTCTTCCAAGGAAAATGTAATGATCATATGATACATAAGTTGGTATTGGTTGTTGTCATAGAAACTGAAACATCTTTTAAGTGTGTTTGTGTTTTTTTTAATGTCATTGAACCCTTCAAGGGAAGACTGAAATGACAGACCTACTAAGGTTTATCTGCTCAACATGCCAAAGACCTCAATTGTTGTTTTGACACACAGAAGTATATAGTAGAGTTGAGGGCATGGTAGGACTACATTGGATCATCTGACTGTTAGTTTGAGTTACTCATTAACTTTCATAAAATTATCTAAGTGGTGACACAAACCTAACCATTATTTGTGATCCATGTGAGAAAAGTTTACTTTACAGAATGGGAATCTGCTGGCGCTGTATAAATTAATGTAATGTAACTCAATGTGGTTACCAGGTACAAACTTCCAAGTATTACAGGCATTGGGAGGTGCATATGCATACCTGTCGCCCAGAGACTCCAGGTGAAACGCCCCTTCTCCATGTCACGGGGTGGCAACCCCCTGCCTACTTCCTCAATAGAAATAGCATGTGTTCTGCAAAGTATAAGACTTAATAAATAATAAGTGAAAGTAAAAGGACAGAATAGACGGGCTAAGCTTTACCTATGGGTGGTCGACTGTATAATTACTGCACTTCTGTGTTTTTGTGCATGTGTCACATGACTTGATTGAGTCCTTCTTTGCACAGGACTCAATCTGTGAATGCCACTGTAGAGCCAAGTATCTGAAGACTCTGATTTTGGTGGGGATATGGGTTGACATTTTGGTTCCCATATCCCCTTAAAAACGTCAGTGGTTCCCCTCGAGGGGGGACCAAGAAGATCCATCCCTCCCTTGGCTTTACACAGTCTCCTGTATGCCTATATGGAGCACTGGCATCACCACTATCTTCACATGGCACATGGGGTAGATGAAGCTGTCCCTCCAATCCTGTCTGGACATGCAATAACACATGTGCCAGTGAGGCAAGAAATGCAAGCATGCTTGCTTCTCAATAAAGGTGCAGATGAATATATTGGACTTAACTCACCCTCTTTCATATAATGGAGGACAGAACAATATGACTATATAGATCAGGATCTAGATGTCTACAGCTATATTAGGTCATTCTGGAATCTATTGACTTTGTTACTTTGTGACTTTATCATAGAGCAACAGAAGTTATTTAATTATATAAATTATATGGTATTTAGCTCTTTCCATACCATTGAAAGGTATGTTTCTTTGATACCACATGATATAGGACTGTAAAATGATACTTCACTGCTATGCCAAAACAGATACAGACTTATGTCCATTTTAACTTTGCCAAAAAGTAGATGGAAAGGCACTATGCCTTCTACAAGAGAGTGTTTTCTTATTGTCATTGAGCTGGAAGCTTATGTGTGGCAATTCCAAAAGAAACATAAATATCAATTAATATGAATTCGAAAACATAACAAATACTGTTAAAATGATACTAAATTACGGATAGTTTCATGTGACGGGCAACCATATCACTTTTGATTCACACAGACAGAAATGTTGAGAAAGACAATGATTTTATTTCTCTGGAAATACAATAATATACTAAAACGCATGTGTCTCAAGTAAATAAATAAAACATAACAAAAATATTTGGTTTTATCCCAATTTAATCTGCAATGAGGCCTGGAGATATTTTCTCTGCCGTTAACCAAAATGTTAAAAGGTAAGACAAGTAGAAAATTGGGTAAGTTAGCCTTATTCAAAATGCGATGACCTTAAGTGATAGCGCTAACTGGCCAAGCTTTCATTTTCAGGGCTCCTTGAGACTAATCCAGACAGATCAATTACTCGCTATATACACATGAAGCATGGTGCCCGTAAACTCCTCCCATGGCTCCATAGTGCGCAGATCCCAGTGGACTTCCATGCAGTGCTCCTGCAGGTGCAGTCTATCGGCAGGCCTGTGAGAGCCATGAATCGTAAAGGTTTGGAGCTCAAGCACACTGAGCCTGTTTAGCGGATACTAGATAATCCCCATTTAATCAGATTATGTAAATTCCTACTTCAGCACCCTCACCTCCTCTTCCTTACAATTTCTCTCTTTCACCAAACACAAGAAAAACCATAACAAATCCCACTAAAAGGCCATATTTAAAATAGTACGGTAGATCTAATAAACAGTAGGTCTCACTTCCAGACAGTAACAAGGAAACATGTAGATTCAGTACATACCTTCATATAGAGGTCTAGACTCCACATAGATAGAATAATTATGTGCCGCTGAAGAAAAAAATCTATTTAGTGCAAAAAAAATAATTCAGGTCATATGTTTTGAAATGTCGATAATAATAATAATAATAATAATAATAATAATACACAATATCAATAATAATAAGCACATAGATGTGTGCCCGGTTTGTTACACCATTTATGGATTTTGCATTATGGCATATGACATCATGATGGAAAATGAGTAAAATTATTACTATGCAATTCTGTTATCCATGTCGAATGAAAACTAACCATCTTAAAATCCAGTGGTATGGATAGGCCACCAAATAAATCTGACAATTATGCTCCTGAGGGTCTATTCCTTTTTTTGAAACGCTGGAGTTCAGGTCAAGTTATTATTAGACCCACTGCTTGCCAAATTCCCTATATACCAAACACCTATCATTATACCCTAAATGTTTCTGAGCGAAATGCATATTACTACTTTAACCTCATTTATTTAACAAGGTCAATCTTTTTAGCATATGAGGCTCATGACATACGATCTTAACTACTAAAAAGTTCATCAGTTATTAATATTATTAGTAATTTATTACAATATTGGGATATTGAAAAATCGTGGCCAGTTTGCGGCTCTCGAGGACTGGAGCTGTGCACGCTAGGAGTAGAAAAAAGCATGTCATATGGAATTAACTACTGAGTGCACGCACTAAGAAAATATTCATTTTATAGTTGTGATATATTGTATTCAAAGACATATATATATATATACCGGTAATATGTATATTACTAAAAAGCAACTTTGTAACTCTCTTTTGTTGGTAAAATACATTTGTCTCATGCAAGGGTTAAACCTTTCCTCTTCTCGGACATCAATAGCAATTGTTTACTCATTCTTTAATAGTTTGTACTCATGGGATCCAGCCCACCGCCATACCTATTCCTGCTGCAAACTCCAGCAGACAATTAAGGGGAGGGCTGGCGATGGGAAGGATCTCCCAGGAGATGAAAAACCAAGCATCTCTAGGACCAGCAGTGACACGCGTCAGACAAAGAGGCAGGCTTGCTATAAATATAGCCCCGCACTCTGACTGACAGACAAGTGACAGTAGGGACCAGGACTTCTAAGTGTGCATACAGACCAGAGCGTGCAGGTATAGCATGTGTACTTGGCTACTGTGAGTATACTCTAGCACTGCCTGTACACTGAGAACATTTGAACACTGTCTCAAAGGCTTTCCAAGGTATGTATGCGTATGATCTGTTAATATTACCGATTATATGTATTCCGTAGCAATCCGTTCTCTATGCTTATATGCAGTTTACTTACTGTAGTCATATTAGCTATGAAATGACATCAGTGAGAGAGGCAACAGCATTCTTCAGACTTGAAGCATTAAATAAAATAAAAAAGTGGAAGAGTATGTCACAAAAAGTCACAAATATAAGAAAGCATTTGTACTAATATATTGAATGATTAGCATCTGAAAAAGTTGGCTTTGGAACTAGACTCTACCTTTGAGGGCAGGGTAGTTATAGTAAATAGCAATAATCGTTCTGTTGGAAACTGTACAAAGATTGATTTATTAAATTTAAAGTGTATGTGGATATATGCCTAGAATTTTGTGTACGGGTAAACTACGTACTGCTGACACTCACGTACCATATAATGCGTGGAAAATAATCATTTTCAAAGAGTAATGTGTATTTCCTTTTTCAAATTTGAGATAAAATGAAATGAATTGCATGTATGCATTTTATTATATCTAAAACTATTATTATTATGTTTGATTTATATAGCACCAGCAATTTAAGCAGTGCTTGAAAGAATGTTTAAGTCTGCCCTTTGTGTATCACAATAATACTATATGCAGTGTTAATATTCCAAAAAAATATTACTAATTCATTTTTTTTAATATATATATATATATATATATACTAGTTTATTTGATACCAAAACACATTCAGATTTCACAGTATAATTGTGCTTAGTTTGAGAATTATATATAATACATACAGTAGCTCCATGAAGGGAAACCTAAAACTATAGCTTAAAACAAATGGTTACTTTTATTGCGTATTCTTACAATTTATTTATATTTAAATAACATCGTCATTAGACACTATGTATTTGTTGAAGCAATTTCTAAAACCACAAATTATCTTTTTATTACCACATATCACTTATAAAATGACCTTAATGAATACTTTTGGATATATTCTCACAACTTTGCTTCAGTATACTATGATTACTTACTGTATTATACATATATATATTAATTTACTTATTTCCCACAGTTTTTTTATTGGCATATGCGCCTCAAAACCAAAGCAATAAGGATTCTTTTATCGCACTGAGCCCCATTGAGCATTCTAATCCAACAAAGAAAGGTTTAGGTGTTTTTTTCATATGCATTTAATATTTCAATGCTTTACAAATACAAAATATGTCAGTGGAAGACATATGCCTTAGAAGCAGTTAAAAGATTAATCATGTGCGCTGATTTTGGAATACTGTTTGAGCAAAATCATAATTAAGTCAATATTTTTTTATACTCAATTGAAATAGTATATGTTGTGGTTTTGTATGGCTTTTTAATCACTGATTAAGAGTTATTCAACGTTATGTGTCATTTAATAATAATGAAAATAATGATAACAATAGCTGCATCTTTTTTTTTCTAGCGAGCAGCAGAAGATGACGCGTAAGATTTTCACAAACACTAGAGAACGATGGAGGCAGCAAAACGTAAACAGTGCTTTTGCTGAGCTAAGAAAACTTATTCCCACCCACCCACCAGACAAGAAACTAAGCAAGAATGAAACACTCAGACTGGCCATGAGATACATTAATTTTCTCATAGACATCTTGGGTGATCAAGGAATAACAAAGGTTGGAATGAATTCGCCCGGAAACATCTTGGGCCTCTTGGAACCAGAACCTGAGATGGCAAACATGAGGGAATGGACAATAGATAACTGCAGCGACTCATCTCCTGGAACAAGCAGCGATACTCAAGACTGCTGGTCAATAATTCCTTCACCATAACCTTGTTGGAAATTTTTCCAAGTCACTTTAACTTACCTATACTGCACATGTTTTTTCCCCAGTTGTAGGTTCAATTGTATAAGAATTTGTCATGTTTTTCTCGATTATTTTTGTTTTTATTTAAAGGAAAGCTGGTGATGTGTCATACACACACTGATCATCCTGCAACACATTCTCTTTACGTTTTTCATACCGACATAGTTAATGCATAATACATATGATTAGATTATTATAACCAATGACCACCTCTTAAGTTCCCATGATATTATACAGAGTCTCATTTCCAGCTGGTATTGGAAACTTGATAACTACTGTTCAAAGAAGCTTCTCTTAGAGTTAATAAATATATCTCTGATCTAATCCTGTGTCTCCAAAGATGAAAATTCCACTATCACCTCTTGTACACTAGTTGAAACACCCTTTCCAGCAAACTGTTTAATGAAGGTGAGAAAAATATTTCTTACCGTCACTGTATGATATCCCTCAAGAATGAGACAGCTTGAAAATATTAGTAGCACATTGAAAAACCTCAGTAACATTTTGTTCTCTATTATAATACACATTGACTTTTATAAAAGTATTTTTTTGTTTTGTTGTAATAGCACTTGAGAAAGAGAAACATATTTGACAAGAATACAGGCAGGGATAAAATGTAAATAATATGTGTATTGGTAGGGTGTAATTAGCTATATTAGTTGTGAAATTATTATAATTAGTGGATTTTATGCAATTTGTAATCAAAGGTGTCATGTTAACAGAGACTCTTATCTCAGTTGTAAGAGCTTTGGTGCCAGAGCAGCGAGTTCCAGAAGTGTAAATAATATCCGTTCATCCATAAACAAACATTGGTGATGTGATCAAGTTGGTATGTATCTGTCCATAACCTTACAGAGTGGAATTATGGACATTTGTAGTATGTTGTAAAATGAATGCACTGTAAATATTGTAATTTGAAGGTCTAGTTTAGCAAGGATACAGAAATAATAAAATATTGTGGCCAATTTTAGCCGATTTATTGATGTATGGCCAAGTTAGCAATCATACAAAGTAATCGGGTTACTCAATCCCGCTAAACTTTCTTCCTCAAAGTATGAATACCCGATTAGACTACCGTCTTCAGGGACTTTAAAAGACTCACATTTAGGACCAAGGTTAATAGGGACAACTCGGGGGCAATTCAATTTGACTTTCTCCAGTGTAATTTACAAAGCAACAATTTAATCGAGTATGGGTGTATCACAGAGCTTCAAGGCAATGAAAATAACAATTTGCCCAAGGAGTATGTATATTTTTCTCTTCTCACTTCTATTAAAATTGGTATTATCCTTCCCTTTACATGACTCTGTTGTTGAAAATAAAACATATAAAATATGCTTTTTCTGGTAGGCATTATGAATTTTATTTTTATGAATATTTATTAAATTGAGGATTTATTAGATGAGAATTCATCATTTCTGTGGTCGATTCACAACTGTTTGTAGCTGAGCTTACCAAAGATTTTTTTTTTGAAGTCTTAAAATGTGTGATCTGAATTGTTGTATTTCTAAGTTAATATATTCCAATAAATTATTCAACATTTTTTTCATACAATGATCTATTTTTTCCTATCAAGTACATCACACCGCTGGGAGCATTTCAAGACATATCCATAAACCATATTATGTCTCGTATGTTTATGGATGATGTATATTCAATTAAGAGATAGTACCTTCAATTAGGTGAGGAGAAAATTAAAATGTTTTAAACATTACCTACCCTTGGTTCTTTCTTTTAATTACTCCTATTTTCATATCTGCCTGATTTAATGCTGTTGTCCATATTGCACCTTTCCTTTCTTTGTTTTGCCTAGTCTCTGTCTACCAACATCCATGATATCTGCTTTCCCTTTATCCCACCCGTGGTCATTTGATACAACCTTCTATGTTTCTTAACAGTTGTCTCAACATACCCCACTGTACTAATACATTTTTCTTCTAAGAGTTTGAGTAATCTATTAAGCTAACACGTTTAGGCCAAGTAGATACACAGAGTATATAAATATAAAGGTATTATCTCATTTGCTTAAACAGTCTAGTACCCCAACTAGGACTCATTTCCACCCCACCCCCTCATCCCAGTAAGTGTATTTAAGTAATCAATAGAAGTTCATCTCAATTGTTAAACCTTGTGGTGGAAGGATCAAATTGGAATGGTGGCGGAATGAAGAAAGTAATAATGAAGAACCCTTCTGCAGGTGGTAGTAAGGGGATGAGGGAATATATTCTACAGCAAAAAATGAGCTTAAAGGCCTGTTTCTGTATGCCATCTTGTTATGTTATATGCTAATTGTTATGTCCAGTCTACCTTTTTATATAGCGCCATAAGATTTTGCAGTGCTGTACAAACGATAATAATAATACATTTTTAAATTACATAAGTTTCAATAGAAAAAAAATATATTTTATTCCTGGAGAAGCCACTAAATGTGGTGACTAACCTGACGGGAAAGTCTTCTGAAACCGTGACAGGCTGGTAGAACATGTGCAGGGAAGTTTGTAGGGTTATAGTCTAGGTTCAAGCAAAGGGTCAAATGGTCGGAAATGAAGAACTTCACATTCATATAGATGAAGCCAGGGTTACCGGTCTACGGAAATACAAGCGTTGGATAACTTTAAGAATGATAAGCCCCCTTCTTCAGAAGATGAAGATGTGGTAATTTACTGCAACAGAAACTATAGGGCTAGAATTTATGGACCAGGGGTGTTTGGACTAAAACAGGGATCTGACTCCCACTACGTCTACATAGAACAGCGTGACAAAGCTATGTCGGTTCCCATTATTGAAAGGGAGTATGCAAAAGGCACCGTAATACGGCAATTTAAATGCAAGAGGTTTCCCTCTATCCTTTATCACCTTGAAAATTAAGTCAATTTTTATCTATCCTTCGGTGTGAGGTTAGACGATTTACAGCTGAAATCTCACAGGAAATGGTCTCTTTTTAAGACTGCTGGAGATCACCACTAGTGTGCTTCTGAGGAAGGTGAACAGATCCATTGTGAACATATTTATTTATGACAATTTAAGCCAGGATTCATTGATGGCATGTACAGTATTTATAATTTCAGGCATGACATGTTAAAGACGTGAAAGGATGCAGCTTACTTAATGTAACCTGATATTTTTGTATGGACACGTAGGCAGCGTTGTAGGAGTATTCTGCAGTGGGCAAAATGATAGCCCAAGCTCCAATTCCAAGGATTGCTTCGCATGAACCATATGTCCATTAAAGTGCATGATATATGATATGACCAAACTAATTATTGAGTTTAGGTGTTTCAGCTACACCTATTGCAAACAACTGTTTAAAATCAAGCATGTAGGCATGCCATCCTCATAGACAAAAATTAGCAGTGAGGTCAGGCTATTGTAGATGGATGAGATATGCACTATACAGTCAATGGACAATATGTATGAAGCCAGTGAAACATCCAGAAAAAGTTGGTTTATTTTTTTTATTTTTACCTTTCACAGTATAGCGTTAGCATTGCATGAATTCTTATTCTCTGTATCATACCATTACATTGTTACATCCTTTTTAGAGGAGATACGAGTAAGATCTGCAGGCAGGAACAAGTACTCACAAAATACTTATATTTTTGCATTTTTTCAGGGGGCTATTTAGGACACTAGGGTGTTCCTTTAAGGATAAATCCATGTCAAGTACACTAGCTGCATGGTGACAGAGCAGATGCTGGCCTAAACAGAAAGTAACTCATCCAATCCTTGAACAAAATGCATGGATGTTTGAATAAAATGGACCTGATCAAGGTTGGCTCTTTCCTTGTCAACGTCTTAAAGCAAAGCCTTAATCCAGCAAATACCTCCATCATGTTTATGATAATATCTCTGTCCATCTGACTTCTTTGGTTGGATTCAAGTTAAACAGATGCTAATCTTTAGAGGTAAAAGAAAGCACAACACAGCACAGAAGTTTAAATTCAAAATTATCACTAAGTATATGTAAAATAAACCCAAAGACCCACACTGCAGCACAGCCTATTTATTTACAGTGTTTAGGGACCTCCATTGAAACATGAAAAGTTAAATTAAAAAGTTGGCAATGAGACTACAGGTGGAGTGCAATCTAACATTCATCCCAAATGACTTTTGTTGTGTGATGGTTCAGTGATGAAAGCCCACAAAGAGAATGGGCAGCTTAACTGCTGACCTCTGAGGTCACAGGTCAGTGCCAAGTCTGCCTTAAATCTGATGTATGGATTACAAATTAGTGGTGATCTTAATCCAATACATTTAAATCACTGATACATTAAAGACACATTTGGCAGCTGCAGTATGACCCTTTTTTCTGCAAGAATCATAAAATGAAAAAGGAGAACATTGTAGCATGGCTTTTCAAATTAGCTGGATGTGTTGTGTCTCAAATAGTAAACCAGGCTGCTTCCTCACATAGGCCTCTATTTCCCTTTATATTGTCATAGAGGACTTCTGACCAGGATGCTCCATGACAATTGTCATGATGCCTGCTTTGCAATTACAAGTTCTATCAGAAAAAGGCCCATTTGTGGGAACGTTAGGGAAAATACTAGGTAAGCACCTTATTATCATTGATGGTTTTGGCAGAACCATAACCATCCAAAGAAAGGACTCAATTCCCCTTAACCTGATACAGATGTTTCCCAGCTTTGTAACCTTCCTTTGACGATGCAGAAAATTGGACGTGCCTCTTTGCATAATAATTTTCATATGCATATACCAGCAGGGCCGTAGGAAGGGTGAGGCGAGAGAGGCACTGTCCTCGGTCGCGGCTGTCATATGCAATTTTATGTAACAGCACTGACCCATTTTATACTCAGATTAAACATTTTTAATCAGTTCTGTCTTTGTTCTCTAATCGAATTCAGCCTAGAGATAGCCTTTTGTATACATATAGATATGTCACGTTACTAAGCGGTTAACTATATAGATATCAGTTTGGGGATTGTGTAGTTATCGCAGTCTGATTGTTTTTGGGTAACCTAAGGCGCCCAGTTTTAAAGTTCTTGGTGGTGGCAGCGTGTTTTACACTGGGAGTTTTGGGGTGACTGGTTGGGGTTGGTGGTGGTTGCTTGGTGCCCTGCGGGGAAAGTGACCAAACGCGCTGGAAGTCTGGTTGGCGTTTGACCCTTGGTACACCCGTACTCCCACGTCGCGGCTCGGCCGATAGCCCTGCTCGTGACAGCAGCCGCCTGATTAGAAGCTGCAGCCTGCAGGACTAGTTGGGGAGATCACGGATCTCCCTAGTGGTGTACCTAAAGGGGGGGGAGGTATGCCCCGGGTACCGGTACATCCATAGGGGACTGAAGGGGTTAAGAAAATAAGTATGTTGGTGTACAATTATTAAATGTTATATGCTTCTGCCGTTCTTTTTTGAAAGAGGAGCATTTAGAGTGTTCTGTCTAAGTAGACAAACTTATCGGACATATTGAGGACGGGGTAAAGGAAACAGGAAAAACGATAGACATTGGCACATACCCACAAAACATCACAGACACAGGGACAGATGCAGAGGCAGATTACATCCACAGAAAGGCTTACAGCAGGCATGTCCAAAATTCCGGCCCGAGGGCCGATTGCGGCCCGTGTTCCGGACTGATAAGGCCCCCCAGATAAGTTGCCCAAATATAGATCTGTTTTTTTTTTTTTTATATTAAAGGCAGAGGGATTTAACACCTGTTTAGATTTGTCATCCAAGTCACAAAATGAAAAGTATGCTGTTTTCAATAAACTTTGCATAAAAGTTAATTTGCATTTAATTTTAATGGTTCAAAGAATGTCAGGCAAAATGGTCGCCTCTTGCACATGTTCACTTCATATGCCTGGCTTAGAGAAAACACAGCACACTATATGATTGGCATGTACTACAGTATTTACAAGGTCAATGAAAGCTTTATTGCCTCAAAATGTGTAAAAACAGTTGGTGAGATTGTGGTCTTTGAATTATCAAAAGTTATTTTATTTAAATTGCCATTTCCTCTCATGAACCTTTCATTATACTATCAAAAATGCATTGAAGCTTTAATACCATATAAAACATGCATGCCCCAGCTACATCAGGATAAGGGTGTAAGGATCACTGACATTGTACAGAGCTACTAACCATGCACAGAGACAACATCCTATGGATATGGAATCTGCGATAATTCATATAAACATATATCTACACACAATATACAATGGAATATGCAATTATGTACTGCTGTCATACACAAATCATTTGTGTTAATGGTAGTTTTCCTTTAATCGTAGAACAGTATGTGAGGTAGGTAGATTCTGTATCCGAGAACCGTAGCAGCAGCAGTTTGCATGAATCACAAAAACCAGGAAAAAAAATAAAAAAAATTATATATATATATAAACTGATGTAGAGACATTCCTGGAAGTTTCACTACACAATATGAATTAAATATTTTAGACAATGTCACCAAAGAAATCATAAGACATACCCTCCCGACTAACAGGATGACTCATTCACTTGAATTCTGAGTGACTTGTGGTTGCAGTACGCTGCATTCTCTTTCAGTGGTTGTGTTAAGGAAGAGCTCAGCCGATTGTATAAAGTAAACAGTTTTTTAAATTGTCAACCAAAAAAACACAGAATCCTCTTGGAAAGGTTCTGAACCTGAACACTTTTTATCAAGTTTTTTTTGTTTTTTTTATTAACAAGGATGGGTCCTCTGCCACATAATGTAATTACTGTTACGTATATTTTACAATGCTAGACTTTTTTTTGTTAAAGAGTGGCCAATTATGTTCAACACATTTGTATCACTCTTCATGTTTGTGTTAGTAATTATCTCTTCTACTGCACACAACAGTGGAATATAATAGAACATTACAAAACCAATAATGCAAACCAAAAATGTTGTAGAATACCCAATTTTACCAATATAGCCTTTAAACTTGTTGCTATTAGACACAGTTATATGTTAGCAGGTTGTGTTTACGAATGAAAAAAATACAGTTAAGCTGAACAATAAATAGTGGGAACGCCGGCCAGCGATATCAGAATTTGCTAAAAGAAATAGGTTTACATTTACAAATTATCAACATAAAAATCATAAGAAAACTGGTGCACTTTAGTATGACATCATTCTACAACAGCAGTATACTTGGGAGTTTTCTTCACCATGGTGCACTTATGCCCTAATGTAGTAGATCCTTACTAAACTTCAAACATTACTGTGATCTCACATTGCCATTTTCTTTAGTATATCTGAATGACATCATCCCATTCATCTACAGGCCACATGCCATTAGGCTGTACATTGGGCGGAGAACTTTTCCAGTCCCAAATTTTGACAGGAACATCCCAGCCTTTTCCATAATTTGCTTCCAGGTATTCTAGCGTTTCACACGGCACTCGAACTTTCATCTCTGCAAATTCAGTCCAGCAATGTGTAAACTTTGGAAAGAGGTATCTGAAACAAATAAAGTTATATTTATATAGTCGTATTGTAAAATAGTGGTAACCTTAGATTTTGGGGAGACTTATGCACACATTACAAGGAAAACATAATTTATTTTTCTTTACAGCCAATATTAGACATGTTACAGCTGAATGTCAAAGTTTTTTCTCCACTTTGTTAAGAGATCTTATCAAGATTTAACATTTTTGACAGAACTCTCAATAGACCCTCCCTCAATACACACATTATTAACCATGTTATTACAAAAATAGGAGAAAACTATTTGTCTAATAACACATTAGAAGAGGGGGTAAAAATCAGACATACTTGAATTTCTTTCCGGACTTCACTTGAGTTCCTCCATTCCACATGTAATCATCTTCTTCATAGAAGAAAAAAATGTCAAGTTTCACATCATCGCTCCCAAGAAATGAGAGCTCCAAACTGTCTTCTACCTAAAAAATTGCAGGTCAAAGCAAACACATTATTTATTGTTGTTTTATATTGCCCCATCAGATTCTGCAGTGCCATACAACGAGTAGAAAGGAGATAACAATTAGTATATACCATAACAAGATGACATACAGGTGAGGAGGGCTCTGCTCAAATGATTTTACAATCTAGAGACATACAGCATAACTGGCATACAAAGTAGAGATTAACAACCTTAGCAATGGAGCAATTCAGTTGCAGAATGAATGAAATCATTAGAATTAGTTTTTTTTTTAAAATAATCATTGTAATTGATGCAATAGCGACACCGCAGAACATATTTTAACTGAATTTCTCTTGCATTCGTCAGCTAATTTCTCATTTGTGGAACTTTACTTTATCAAGATGACACAGTGAAACCTTCATTACTTTCGGTATAGCCAACTTCATTAAAAAGCAGCCTAATATATAATTTTGTCTATATTATAGAACTCCAAGTTATTTATAAAAAGATGTACTTTTCTTCCTGAAGGATTTATAGTGAGATTGTTGTACTTCCACAAATATTTGTCTGTAGGGAATATTTTGTTTGATCACCTCTTTTGAGATATGTACCTTCAGTGATGTATTCTGACCTAAGCAGACTAGGGCCTAGAGTAGCATGTCCAGGGGCAGGTAGTCCCTCTGCTGCAAAACCAGGGGGCAGATCCACTGCTCAAACGGCCGGCTAAAGATGAGATCTCCAATTTACCTAACTGGCCAATTTACACAATGGAGCCTATGCTGAGCCAGCACATTCTCCATAGACTAAAGAAGGTGCTATATAACTTTAAGTCAATGTTCGCTGGAATATGAAATCATATCACTATGCAGCAAGCACAATGGCTGTGAAATGGGGAGCTAGGGGCACTACCCTAGGTCAATGCCCAAGAAAAACAAACAAGTATTCATATAGTGGTTTTCTCCTGGTGGGACTCAGAGCACTTTACAGGTATATGCATACAAGAAAAAGAGTGAATTTTCTGAAGGATTGGGAGAAAAGATGGGTTTTAAGTCTTTTTTTTTCTTTAAAGTCTTTAAAGATCCGGCCTCTCTGATTGATAGTGGTATGCTAATGTATAGTTGTAGAGATTATTTTAATTGAATATACACTGATTATCAAGGCGTATGAACGTTGCACTGACCTTTCCGAATTTATGCTTCAAAGGGAGTCCTGCATTTTGAAATGCTGGGATAATATCCGATTTGTAGTCCTTTATAAATATACCTATGTCCACATCTTTGCTGTATGGTATAATATTGCATTGCCTGTACCAACCTGTCACAACAAAATACTCAAAAAGGTTAATGTAAAGGTCAAGGAAGCAACGATGCATACATCAGCACAGTAATCATCCTGGCTATTTTTTTCATATTTGAAAATATAATAACAACTTATTAAACATACAGGAGTTCACAAGTGTAGCGGAGAAGTCCCATCACAGATCACAAGTGCCTTTTAAGGTGCTGTGGGATACAGGGTCTGATACGGCCCCACCAGTCCCACCTATACATCAGTCTGGATATACACACTTGTGACATTTTCTTAAAATATGTCTCTTGGCAGCAGCATACGACTAGAGCTGCCTTCTTGACTTATTTATTGTTATGACAAAAAAACGCAGAAAGCTAATTATCATTGCGTTTCTTACCTAAACAAGTCCCACTGCTTAACCAGAAACTAACTCCAAGGCTATCCAGTGTAAATGCAGCCAAATGCAGTAACGCCTTTGCTTTCTTTCTGAACTCTATCCCTTCTGGAGAGATGTCATCAGGGTACAGCTACAGCAATTGAAAATATTTCACATATGAGAGAATTTAATTATATACAAAATGTCTGTTCATGAAAGAACCATAGATAATATTGGCAACCAACTGCGGAATAATATAGGGTCAATAAGCAGAAATATTCTGTAGGTCGTGACTGTTGCAGATTTAGTACTATGTGAAATAATACCTCTAGTTCCTCCTTAATACATATTGACCTAACATACTTTTTTCATTGTTTACTAATAGCAATACTAGAGTAATCAGGAAACATACTGGTAATTTGTTTTCATTTGACAAATGTAAAATGTATAATGTTAATGGAGGTCAGTCATACATTAAACAGTATCATTAAGGGAGTTAAGTAAAGAGCTAAATCCTTGGCACATATTACTAACATATCTTAACATACAAACCATGCAAGGGTGCACACTGTCATTACAGCTCCAGCATCTTGTATAAATCTAGCAGTACTCCTTTTGTCTGGCAATTCAGTAATTCGTAAAAAAAAACCCCAAAAAAACGAACCTGAAAAAAAGCTCTAGCTTCTTTGAATCTGCACTCAAGAAAACGTGAATGGGCCATCTCTTTTAGAAACTGAGAAGGGTCTTTTGGAATCTGGACCTTTAATCCATCAATAGTGATCTGGGTCAGTTCAGCTCTGAAACAAAAGTATAAAAACCAACAACAGTGATAAATTATTTAGCAACAACAGACCACTAGTGCAGAAAATAACATATTTAAAAACTGTTCCACTGATTAACCAGAAACTACCACATTATCCAGTGAAAACCCACTTGCATAAGACTGAAACTACAACCTTAGCTAAATCTTACCTATTAAATGCGCCAGCATATCTACCAAACTGAAGTTTCCGAAAAGGAGCAAACTTTCGATCCATATTCTTCTTCAGGCGTAAAGGGCCGTGCCAAAGATAGTTGCCACTCCTCTCGTAGAACACAACCAAGTGGATAGTGTGAGCTGCCATTTTGAAGATATAGTGCAAAGGTATTTGTGTCCCTGACAAATCCTCCATTCCTTCCAGTCTTGGGTCTTTCCCCTCATACTTCTGCCACTGAAATCCAATTTTCTCTGCAGATCGAAAAAAGTGACCCTGAAAAGTATGAATCAACCGCAGAAACACATTAAATAGACAAAAGGAATAGCAAGTTTGCCCAGATCATATGATTAGATCTTATGAATCTAAGAAACGACAAGCAGCATAGATGAAAAAAAATGTGTGATATGAATGGACAGATTTAGTATACAATTATCAGTTATGTTATTCTGAAATGTATATAGTGAGTGACTGTCACAGTACCGGTACATTAAGGCATCCATGGTTCATCAAATCCACCCCATTAACCAACCACTGCATTTACATACTTCATGCAATTTCTTGCTCATCAAAGTAAATCTTGTAAATAGCAGGCCAAATAATAAGAATTCAGTTTAATCTTGGAGAGAATCTCCATCGTATGAGGAGTTAATTAACTCAATATTTGAGCCGCAGTCTTCCATATATTAGAGTATACACCCAGAATTATGGTAATAGGAATACTATGCCAATGGGCCATGCTGTGTAAAATGTATATTCTTAGCTATTACTATTAGAATATCTGTAATTAAAGAAATGCTGACAGGCAGTGTGTCTGGGAATGATACAATCTGTGTTTATCATAAAACTATTATGAATCTAATTGAATCAAACTGCAAATTGGATGTCATACTCAGTCAGTCTCCTTGTATTTCAGTCATCAAATTATTGGTTCTGTAGAAACATTGCTCGCTCATTTTCCTGGTAGATGTTTATTGACATCAGGCAGGCAGCAAGAATCAGATATCTATGTGTGCATGCACACGTCGATGTGTTGCTAAATCATCCCTCGTAGCTTGGGTTAGGATTGCTCCTTATTTGAGTAATGGCAAGATTCACAGCATGCTGTGCAGAAAGGGTCAAAGCCGAGGTCTGCAGAGCATTTATCTTTGAAGACTAAGGAGATTGTTTCTAATGTTCATGAACTGCTTTTTGCAAAATATTGCAAAAGATGCCAGGGTGGAATGAATGCATAACTATAGATGACCATTTATACCTGGTAGTAATATTTATTAATTATAGAGACAGAATATCTATGATAACACAATGATCACCAATAAACAGAATCCAAAACAAAAAAAAAATTCTTACTTTATGTTCCCATATCTTATCGAGGAGTGCAAAGGTGGTAACATCTCTGTGCTTGCAGAAATACTGGCATTCAGAGTGAACACTGTCAGGCGAGCTTCTTAGCTGGTACAAGTTCTTGCTCACATGACTCAAAACCAAAGAGTCAACAAGATACACTGGCACATTATGACTGGAAGCCAAATTTAGGAAAGTGTTAACCACCTGCTGTTTAACAGAGAAGACAAACAGGTTACTGGACGTTCGCTATAGGTCTTTGTAGGCAATTCTGTTGTAAACTTGGATGACATTTTTTTCTATATTTCAATATATCCTTAACCCCTTCAGGACAATGGGGGGTCACTAAACCCATTGAAAACATTTTGTGCCCGTACATGTACGGGCTTTGTCATTAAGGGGTTAAATAAACTGTATTACACAATTTTATAGAAGCTGTTCTAAATGGAAATTTCCTAGAATATTGGTTATATTTTGCTGACCATGTATAATTGTACAAAGGTAAATGAAAATATCCACTTTGCTTAAAAATATGTGAATTGGGAATCTGAAATGCATATTGAACCCAGTCTAAATAATATTTTACAGTCCAGTGCTGCCCTCTGCTGAATGCAATATATAGCCTCTATTCTGAAAATTCTGCATGCTTTATTTTTAAATAAGCCGATAGTATATCGCCCATAGCTAGCACATATAAAACTGTAGTAAGATGAAACAGTATAAATAACACACTCTGTAAAAACTGGATGACTAAAACTAAAAGTGGCACTTACCCATTGTGTGCGTTCTTGTGATGATAAACTTCCCTTTAGTTTAGAAAATGTTGGACCATTCTACAAAATGTAAAAATGATAGAAAAAAAACCCCATTATGGAACATAAAACCTTCATCATATCATCATATCAAGAAAATATTATTGCAGTATGCAGTTATCTTTTCGGGAAAAACATGATGGAAACATTATGTCTCTATTTGGTTAAAAGCTGCACCAAGTTGATGTGTACTGTTAGTGTGTGATAATCAGGCTCCACATAATGGGCTTGAGATACAGTAAATCTGTTACAAGTGAATAAGCAATCATTTTGTACATAGACAAAATAAATTTGTGTCACTTTTATCTGCTAATGACTCTGGCCCAATATATCTCCGATTTAGCTATACAAGACACAGGACCAGGCAAGCTCTTCCTAAAGCAGGATCTGCTGAAAAATAAGTTTCCGGTAAACATTCCCATCAACCTTCGCTTTAGTTAAGAGACCTGACTCAACAAAATCTCTAACAATTCATGAAAGTTAAAGAAGAAATGTGATATAATGTTCATCTTTCATGCTTAGTTTTAGTTTTACTGTTGGATATCAAGTTCAGATTTTTAATTAAAGAAAAGTTAATGTAATCTTTAATGTTTTGTACTAATTACCTTTACAGATATATAATATTTATAGTAGTAGAGCTGAAAAAGAAGAAACAGGGAACTTGCAGCTGTTAGAACAGCTAGAACCACGTTTTTATTGATTCGTTGCATCACCCAGGACTTGTTAAGATCTGATCAAACTTCATTGCAGTCCTTGTCATCCTTCTGGGATAACATGGAGAAAGAAACCTGTGAACAAATAGAAGAAAATTATTTTGTTTTTAGCTGTAATTTTCTTTAGATACTATTATTTTGATCATATTGTCTAATTTACTATTAAAAAAATACATACATTTTTTCCCTTAGTTTAGAAATACCCAATGTTTTTATGTTTTTTTTCCAAGTTATATATACCCCCATCAAACCATATATTTTTGAAAACTAGACACCCCAGGTCATTTCAAATGCTAGTATTTTAACTTTTTACATGCACTAATTCAAACACCAAACTTTGCGGTAGTAATTTTTGGCATTTTTTTCCCCCATATACATTTTACTTCAGGTATATATTTGTAGATCCTGGTAAATGTCACTTCCAAACAACACCACAATAAATGTTTAGCAATATCTTATGTGTACAGTGATACCCCCATGCATACATTTGTTATTTGGGAAGCAAAAGGCCACCTTTGCGAGGCATTTTTGTGAATGTGCCCATACCCTGTTTTCGAGACATCTTTGAACCCGGCCAATTCGATTTACCCCATCAAATCATACATTACATGCAAGGATTTTTGTGAAGATATTGTGCTTATAGGACTCGTATTTTATATATATATATATGTTTTTTTTACCCTTTGTTGCAACTGGATGGTTCCACTGATGGCGACATCAATGGGGAACTAATTTTACATGTCACCAAATGTTTACTTTAACGGACCTTTTTTTTAAAAAATTATTCTACTAATCACACTGATTAAAGTTCATGACGTGCCAGGCACATCAATTGTCGCCGACAGGATGCTTTTCTATGATATGCCTGGCACGTCAATTGTCGCAAAAGGGTTAAAGTACTCTGAGTACTAAAACCAAAAAGTAAAGTACTTACCTGATGTAGAAAGTGCAGCTCTGTAACCTGCATGATCCAATTATTCTTGCCCCTGACTGGCAATGCCATTGTACGTATTAGGGGTCTGAACCCTGACTCACACACTTCTCCGAGCCAGTGGGGAGTATATCACATGCACAGTATTGTGTGGGGCAGAACACAATTTAGATGGGAAAATGGATTTAGAGGGGATACCCCCAAAAGGCACATGAAAATGTGAAGTGGCAACACACCTACATTATATTTGATCTGCACACATACGCACACTTTACAGAAGCTCATCAAAATGCCATACACCAGGGTTAGGTTATTTCAATCAATGGTTGCCATAGTGATTATAACACTTTTCTACAGCATCTCATTTTATGGATAGCCTTATTAGATATGCAGAGTCATTTGAGCCTATGCAAGTATAACCAAACGTTTCCGTTATTACCTTCTACAACCTAATAGCAATATATTTCATTGGTTGATTTGTATTTATTTCTACGAAAAAGAAAAAAAAAACCATGCACAGGTTTTATGCAAGGATGGCTGTTCTATGAGGTTTTGTAAGCACTGCGCACGCGCAAACCCCGTGCGCGAGCCACCCGGAAGTCATTACACGCTTTCACTGGCGGAGACAGTCATTCACTTACAGCAAAACAAAGTCTTACCTAGGAGCTTGTCTACCGATGGGATTCTCCGCTTGACAGCAAAGTCACATTCCGCTTTTTGCTATACCAGTACGACACCGGAAGATAAGCTCCGCCCTGTACGGAGGGCGCGCGCATCTGGTGTCGACGGCAGTGACGTAGGATAGAAAAAATCTTTTTAGTGTGGCGTGGGAAGGCGAGCTGCACTTTGAGCGCGGTCGAGAGCTAGATCACTTTGGCGTGCTAGATGGCCGATGAGAATAGGAATGATTAGATCAGTTTTCCTCGTAGTCGTGAACGTATTTGCGAGGGTTCAGTGTTGGGTAGAATTGGGGTAGGAAGGCTCTCAGGGTAACGTTCTGGAACGGAGAATTTTATATGATACACTTAGTAATTCGTAGAAATGGCGCCTCCTTGCGTTTTTCGTTGATCTTGGTTAGTTAATGGCCCCTTTTGGGCATTGGTGATGTAATTTACGTAAAATCTTTGCAGTTGAGGGTTCTATAAGGGGCGTTATTTAAGTTCTTTGGTTCCTATAACTGAAGCTTTGAGAGGGACAATGGGCTCACACAGTGGGCTATTAAAATAAAAAATCTTGGGTGAGGAAACCTAGGGATGCCGTTGGAATAGTGGAGGCATTTTGCTATAGCTGGGCAAGCCAGCATGGCCGTGAGCCCACCAAATGCAATCTACAGCTGGGCCTACGTGAAACAATTCTTGGTCCTTGTGGGTCTGACTGAAGTAAAGTTATCAGACAGTTCTGAATCTATGGTCAAGCAATCAGATGCTTTTTATTTCAGATCAGCATTAGCTCCCGACAGAGAAAATAGAAATACAACTTCAATTGGCTCTCTATATCTCTCTATCACTCCTGACCACTGGTGGGAAAAATTACATTTTGTATATTCTATGTGGGGTAAAAAAAATCTACTGGACCAATATGCTTTCAATGTATATGCATCACATGTATTCCCCTCTATAATATTGTTTTGAAACTGACCCTTCAATATGGGTTTAAACCACCTACATTGGACCAATATATTTGCATAGTATATACCTTACAGACTCCTTCCTCTGATGTCTTACTATATATATGATTTTGCTGTGGGAGTTTATTATGGAACCCCAAATACACTAGAAAATTAGATTTTTCAATATTCTATATGGATGAAATCTCCCAGGAGACAACTGGCTAATGGTTACCTACACTGGCAATATACACCACACATGGCCTCTGTTGCTCTGCATACTACCGTTTTATATTATGCCTCCTTGTTTCACCTTTTAAATCAATTTAAAGCTCTTTCTGAGGGTGTTCTAAAGGTATCCGTGTCCATTTAAGAGATTTAAATAAAATCTAAATACAAAACTAGTGACTCTTAACTTAACGGTGGGAAATGGCTTTGGCGAAATGTATAGCACTCATCAGTAAAAATATATTAAATTGTAAAGGGAGGGCATAGTTACAGAGCGCAGGACAGTCTGACTTGGGGATAAACCGCTTTTGGTTTTTAATGCTTTTTTTTTTTTTTTTTTTAAATTAGCCAACCTTGCAAATTTAGCAAACACACAATTCAATTTATGTTGTGGCTCTTCACAATTTTGCACAAACTAGGGGAAACAATTTTCTTGACCCCAGAATGGCAGTCAGATCTCTCCTTGGATCCATAAGCTGTTTCACCATAATTTTTAAATATTGTATCCCTGAATATTATATATATTTCATTTTTTTTTTTTTCAAGTATACATCCAATTGTTAATGTCTGTGGAGACTCTGATAAAACTACCTCTGCAGGCAGAGAATTCCACATCTCTATTGTCCTAACTGGAAAAAAACCCCTTCCGTTTGACTTGGATTAAATCTCCTTTCTTCCAGTCTAAACTCGTAACCACGTGTCCTATACATAGTCCTGTTTATGAATAGATTTCCACACAATGGTTTGTATTGGGCCCCAAAATATACTTATGTAATGCTCTCATATCTCCTCTGAAGTGCTGTTTTTCTTAAACAGATTTAAATTAATTCTTCATAACTAAAGTGTTCCATTCCTTTTCATTTTTTTTGTAACCCGCCTCTGCATGTCTTCCAGTGCTATATCCTTTAGAATAGGTGCTGAAAATTGCACAGCATATTCAAGGTGTGGTCATACCATTGATTTTATAAAAGGGCAAAATATTTTTATCCCGCGAATTGATGCTGGTTTTTATACATGACAATACCTTACTGGCATTACCAGTTTGTCTAACAATTACCAAATCCTTCGTATTTGTTGTTATCCCTAATTCGCTATCATTTATGGTGTAAGTTGCGAAGTGCATAACTTTGCATTTGTCTATATTAAATTTCATCTGCCATTTGTGTCCAGTCCCCCAGTAAAGTTATATCCTGCTCAGAGTTTAGTGGCGTCTGCAAACACAGAAACATGACTTTCAATGCCTATTGCCAGGTCATTTATAAATGTTGAATAAAATTGATTCAAGAACAGAACCTTGAGGGACAAAACTTGCCACATTTGTCCAGTGGGAAGATTTACCATTTATAAGAACTCTCTGTACTAAGCCAATGTTCAACCCAAGAACAAGTATTTGCATCTAGACCAATTTTCTTTCAGTTTGAATACTAACCTATTGTGCTGAACCGTGTCATATGCCTTGGCAAAATCCAAGTAGATTACATCCCCTTCAACACCCTGATCTACACTTCTACTTTGCAGAATTCAATTAAGTTAGTTTAACATGACCTATGTTTCATAAAACCATGCTGATTTTTGCTATCACTGTTCTTCCCAATGAATTCCTGAATATTATACCTTAATAACCTTTCAAATACTTTCCCAGCCACAGATGTTAAGCTTACAGGTCTATAGGTTCCAGGCAAAGAGTTTGAACCCTTTTTTGAATACAATTTTGAGTACAATTCCGGAAAGTAAAGAATCCTAAAAATTAAAAACAGAGGTTCATTTTATTTCCACACTTGGCGCATTTAGGTACTCGTGGGTCAATACCGTCAGGCTCCGGTGCTTTGTTTACATTCATTTTCTTTAGTTGTTGCAGCACTTTGTCCTGAGTCATCCAATCACAATTGCAGTAATCATTTGCATATCCGTTGCCATAGGTTCCTCAATGTTTCCTCAACAGAGGAAAAAATAGTTTGTTTTTTTCCTGGTCCTCCATTAACTAACACATCCATCTGTTTTCAGTGTACCTACACTTTTTCACTTTATTAATGCCTTTTCGCATGCATTATTGGCTTCCTTATATCAAATATTTGGCCTCTTAATTTAAATACTTTAAACACCCTTTTCTTAATTTATTGGTATAGTTCCCCACTAAGCCACATGTTCCAATCTTTCTTTTATATTTATTACCCAATAGTACATACTGAAAAGTGTACCTTTCTGATATTTGTTTGAAGATATTATGCCAGTTAATGTTTTAAAGCTGCCCTTCACTTATTGAAATTGGCCTTTTTAAAACGTATTCCCATTGTGCAATTTCTTGAGTTTATTTCAAGGCACCATGTTTTGATCACGATTACCCAAGTGTTCCCTTACATGAATGTTTGACAAAAGATCTACATTGTTCTAAAAAGATCCAGACAAGAATCCTTTCTAGCTGGTGCTTGTACCAGTTGACATGGTGTCATTTAACAGGTCCAAAAACCTGAATCCCTTTGCAGAACTATTAGTCCCTCTGTCCCAATTTATGTCCGGGTAAATAAAATCTCCAATAATAAACGTGTTACCCAGATGTGCAACTTTCCCTGTTTGCTCTGACAGCTGTTCTTCCTCATCAGTATTAACATTAGGTGGTTTATAACATTACAACCAGTAATTGATTTCCCTTTTTTTTGTCCAAATATCTACCCCTATCTTCCACATTCTATTTGCTTAATATTTGACTTTAGCCTCATTGTTGATATACAAACATACCCAACCACCTCTCCGGGTTTGTTCTATCCTTCCTAAATGTCATATTGCTTAGTGTATGCTATTGCCTATAGTTCTCCCAATTTATCTAGGTTTCTTGTATTAGTATGCATACCATTAAATATGAGTCCCTTGTACTTGTGCAAAATCAGCCCGGTGCTCTAAAAACCCAAAACCCACAGGTAATATTTCTGACAATACTACCTTGGAGGTCCTTTTTCTTCAGTTTACTCCCAAATTCCCTGAAATCATTCTTTAGGACCTTCCTTTTCCACTGATTTTGGCATTGGTTCCAATATGAACTATAACGGCCAGGCCATCAGCATCCACTGTCAGAAACACGTGGGATCCGAGCACCCGGGAGACGGCAAACTGTCAGGTTAATCTCTGATCGGCTCAACCGATCTACTCTTAATTACAGTCCCCTACCACTAAAACCTGTCTAGCCTTTCTTACACACTCAACCCTACCCGTACTAGAGGGGCTGTTCCCTTGGCTGTAATAAGGAATAGCTACTCCTGAGCTGATGCACCCAAAATCTTCACTTAAATGGGCAAATCTGCTAGGCTGTAAAAGGTCAGAAATAGCTAAACCAGTGATGGTGAATGTTCATGGGCCCAATTTTCTGCATGAAACCAAGTTGCAGACCTCAAATTGCCAACACTGGATATTAAACATGGAAAGGTTTTTTCGGCACAATTACTATACACAAGTGTGCATTAATGTGCCACACGCTGCACTCGTCATCTGTCTGTTATGAGTATCTGATTTTAATATAATTCACTGAAAAGTGCTCCCAAAAGTAGATGACCCAGAGAATTCCACACTTTTAGGATCAAATTTTCTACTCTGTTTTGCCTATGCTGTCACACTCCATCTGCTCTAGACTTTTTTGTAGATAATTGAACTTAGAATTTCAGGAAAGCTCTGGGGAAAATACTTCAATTTCCAGGTTTTCAATGCCTAACCATTGAAAGCATGAAAGATCCAGTACTTAAAGCATTTTTTTTATCTGAATTAGTCATTAAAGAAAAGGTTCTCTCCATAATGCGAAACTTTGAAAACCTGGCCATAAAGTGCTCCTTTGCACCTCCCACAATGCTGTAAATGCTGGCTTACCATGCTTTGCAATGCAGAGTGAAATATGGAAACCGGCATCTATCAAATGATTTGAAATTAAAGATAATTACTGGATCCTGGGAGTGAAATTATTTTAGTGCTCTTTGAATGATTTCCTTTCAGCATCACCTAGTTCAGCGATACCTTTGTGGTTGGTTTCAAAGTTTGACACTTGATGTACGGCAAACAATATTGTTACAAACTATACATAATGCTTTTTCATTACCTTCAAGCATTTTAAGACTGTCCATGCCTCCTGGAATGATCTACCACTGTTCTCAGTTTTGCTTTTTTGTTTGCACTTTTTTTTATTTCAAAATGCAGACACAGCTTGTATTATAATACAATCTTGACTAGAAGACAAGGCAAGAGGACAATACACTGTAATTGCACTTATGTATATACACTGGCTTAGTCTCCAGTCTACACTCCCTGCAGTACAACAGTGCTGGTACGGTCCATGTTCTCTGTAGCAGAAACAATTCAGGAGTACACAATTAGTAAGGAAACTGTTTAATATTAAATACATATTTTTGCAAAACAAAATGGTGCATCTGATAAATAGCTTTTATGCTGAGAACTTATCAACACAGAGGTGTGATAATATGAGAGGAGAAATATAGATTTGGAAATGTTGCCCCCCCCCCCCGACATGAACAAAAGAAATATAGCCTGCCTACCATCTTTTTGCTTGCCTAGGCTTCACCGACCTTTTAGACTGTCATTTTGTTGCGCAGCCATCCTTACTGCTTCCAGCCCTCAAACAACCACCTCCCTATTTTCTTCTGAAAATATGAAATGAGTGGTGCCCAAAAAATATATAAATAAATTTATTATAAACACATTAAGTTTGTGAAAATGCTGCTGGTTCACCTTAGGTAAACAAAGTGGGGTTTGTTTTAAAGATCAAAAAAACATAGGTGATATCGCCCCTCACACAGTTTGGAACATTTTATATATAATATATATAATTATGGCCTCAAAATGATCTAAATGATATGCACAGCAAGAACATGAAAAGATAATATAATAGTGTAATACGTCCAGAAAAAGATTCAAATTGTAAGAAAGGACAATGGACCCTTACGTTTTGGGGCTTATTGAAAGCCCAAACTTACCTCCCTTCGAAATCTATTAATTTTGACAATTCCTATAAACAAGATATTTTGGATCTTTGTTGTGGTGTATTGCAAAAAGTAGAGGTACACTATGATTGAGAGCCCTGTTGGTAATATTTCTCATATGTTTCTCTATTATAATGTTTAGTTGTCTTGTGGTATGAGTTTTGTTACAAATAAAGTGAAAACTTTCATTTTATTTCTAGCATTTTCATTTATTCTACATGCAGAATTTTTATATTGTAAAGTTTATTTTCCTTTCAATTTAACCAAATTAATTTTGGTGCACCTCTAAATATCACTTCAGGAAGCTGTCCTAGGATTTTCTCTAAGGATCCGTTTTTAATAGGCGTCAGTGTTGGTTAATCACTGTTTTTAATTTTCATCCCTGAACCATTACATTTGAGAATTAAAGGAAAATTGGATGTCCATTTTTTACTGTGTTCTTGTATTCTCCCTTGGGCATAACATCTTGTCATTCTTTCTCAGCTACTTAGTTACATTACATTTTATTTATAAAGCGCTGGCAGTGTCCGCAGCGCTGTTAGTCAGTAGAGCAATTCCACACACATTAACAAACTGGTACAAAAGGAGAAGAGGGCCCTGCTCTTGTGAGCTTACAATCTAGTCCGGTGGTTGATGGGGAAGGGAGACAATAGGAGAGGACTGCTTGGATGGGGATGAGTTGATCTGGTTCCGATGGTGTTGTAGCTGCTTTCTGCAGTGGTACTTATTATGTAGTTTCCCTCCTGTTTAACTCTAGTGTAACTCTTACCTGTCCACTGGGGGGTAAGGCCACAGCAGCTACATTTCCAAGTGAGGCCTAGGAATATATAGGGCTTCCTCAAGTGGTCAGATAAGGTGATTGCATACAGGAGGCAGATGTTTCACACCTTGGCTAATAAATGCAATTAAGCTAGACTAGAGTGCACCCCTTTGATAGCAGCAGGGTATGGAAACAGGTGGGATACAGACATACCAGGTGGAAAACTGGTAACAGCAAGAGATGAGGGGTTCAAATTAAATATGGGATAGTCATACCTGTAAGAGGAGATATGGCGGATGGATGGATGTCTGAATAGTCCAGTGTAATTCTTACATACCCACTTATAGGGAGGCCACCGCAGCTACCTTTCCAAGCAAGCTAGTTTTATCCTAAAGTGTGAATTGTTTAGCTTGTATTTCATATTGGGTTTTCAGTGCAATTTTCTCATTCTTATAAACTGACCTTTGGGTATATTTGTGAGTCAAGCTAAATAATGGCAACGGTCCATGAAGATATAACTATTTACATCAACTAATGTAAAAGGGGTTTTGGTTTTTTAGAATCTTTAGATCAAGACAAGGAAATCTACCTCTGTAAGGCTATAATATGGAGTGAGTTTTATTTCCCATTGATTAATTTTATAAATTAAAGATGTAGCACCCCAAATATCAGCCCATTGGTTGGAAAGTTTTCAATATCCTTTTATGGGGTTAAAAAAAAATCCTCCTTTGGACAAATATATAGTATATGTACCTCACACACATCCCCTTTATAATTTTCAATATGAAAAGATTTTACTGTGGAAGTAAGTTAAAGCACCCCAAATATCAGCCCATTGGTTAATTTGACTTTAAAAAAGTTATAAATGAACTGTATTTCAGTGTCGGTTGAAGACAGAAAATAAAATGGTAATGTATCAATGTTTTACTTAATATAAGTAATTTTTCTATTTTATGCAAAGCTAGTTATCACTAGTGATGGTGAAATCTGTGGCACGTATCTGTAAAAATATGGCATTCCCCCAAGCTTATCCCCTTCCGCAGGTATACAGGACACATTTGCAGTTAAGTAAAAATTTCTTTAAAAACAAAAATCCAACAATAACATGTTCACATTTCCATACATAGCTTTCCTTTTTTAATTGTAATTTCAGGTATATTTTGACATCCTCTGATATCATTTGAAGCATGATGAGGACTGAACCATTAATTCTCCACAATAAACAAGTCTGCAAATGCAATATACTGGGAGCATAGTATTGTCTAGGTCCGCTTCTTCTCCTACTTTCAGTTGGAAATGGTTTTAGTAGTTGATCCTTGAAACATTCTGTAATGTGGCATCTTAACTTTTTGCTGAAACATAAGGGTAGTTGGATTTCTTCCAAATGCTAGACTGATTGCAAATGCTCCACAATCATTAACATTTAACATTCTCATCATCCAAGATATCTGCAAAATGTCTTCTGAATGAAGACCAGTGTACATGCTGTCATATATGTTAACATCCCCTTTAGAACATGAAATGTTGCTTACGGTAACCCAATGATTACCATGAACATGCATTATTTGAATGAAATTTGTTGGGGATCCAACTGGTTCTCCATTAAGTACTGTAGCTAGAGCCACAATGCTCTGCAAACCATATATTTGGGGAAATTGCTTTTCAATTAAATATGCTACATCCATGTGGTCAGTGGATAGCCAATTTTTGTTCTTGTACGTCTCTTGACCCTTTGAGATGTGCTGCAGAGAAGAAGCCTTTTTGATTTTGCATATGTTGCTCCGCAAGATTATTCTTCCACACAAGACCAATGTAATCTACACAAGAAAATGTGATTTTTATTAAAATGCATATAACACACACACGCGTTACTTCTAAATTTCTAAGCGCCAAATTGCAAATTAAAGAACATAACTCACTCCTCCTCCTGTTTCACCCAAACCTTTACAGTCCAACACTATTAGAAAATATATCTACAATTATATACTGTAATACACTGAGTTTAGCTTTAAAAATATCTACAAAACATAGCTGCATTAAGGTATATTTCCAGAGGATTATCTTTTTTTTTTTTTTTTTCTTCAATACTGCTTCTGAAGCCTTATTAAAGAACCGATTACAACCTTCTTGATAAATGTATTTAGGCTTGTTAAATTGAAGAATTGAAGTTTTTATAAACTTAAAATTGTCTAAAAAAAAAACACTCTGGAACAGTCGATTACATTTCTCAAAACTTGCAAAATGTATTAACCATTGTAATAATTTTATACTTTTCAAGCTATGGAATTTTCAGTGGGGCTTCTTTTGCATATAATGGTAAAGCAAAGAAGGGGAGGATGGACATTATATTATTTGACACATACTCTAATCATTCACAGTTTATAAATCGAATGCATTTAATCCCTTCAATCCCCTATAGACGTACCGGGACGTCCAAAAAACGCTTATTTAGAAACCCCTATAGACGTCCCGGGATGTCCAGCCCTTCTTGCGGCGTCGGGGACACATCCACAGCTTGGACTCCCCACTGACTGCAGAAGCCGGCAAACTAGATGGGCTGAATGGTTCTTATCTGCCGTCACTTTCTATGTTTCTAATTATGTTACTATGTTTCAAATTTAACATGAAATCACATGTACCACACTATGCACACAGTTTGACAAACCAGAAATTACCTCTGTCTGCATGTTCTACATCAGTACATAAGATATTCTATATTGCTTCAATAATTTGCGGCCAACAATGCAGTACCAATAAACACCCATTAACCCTCCGGACTCCAAACTGGAAAACATTCTTGACATCATGGCTACCCACAAAAAATAACCAGAGTACATCTAGGATGCGAAGTGAATAATGCAAGCCAAGTTAAGCTGTTAAATTAAAATGCTTCTGACCCACAGGTGTTATCCTGTTGGAAAGGCAGCATCACAATGTCACAGGCAAATATCAAACATTTTTCCTATACCAAAATATAGAGAACTAGTTAGTAAAGGTTGTGGTTCAAATTTGAACCTTAATTTGCGCTGCTTGCTTTGATTCATTGCAAAGCTTAAGCCTATGTGAACAGAAACTATTGTGCGTACAGGGACTACACTAATCGTATGTCCACACATTATATTCATGCATTTTTGATGGAGACATTTTCAATGCAACATTTTAGAGCTGGAATTTGTCATGCTGAGAATACACATCGTATGGACAGTGTTCCAGGTGTTTGTCTTCACTTTTTAAGGATTAGATTAAAATATTTCATAGCGTATGCTTAAATTCTTGATTTGTGTGGCTATAGAGATTTGTATGTCCTGGAGCAGATTTAGACTGTGATGTACAGATTGTTAGATAAATTATGTATGTTGCGGATGAATATTTTGAAGATACATAAAAGCGGCTGGGAGGGCCATTCTGCTTGTGAATTGTGTTGGTATGGATCAATATGTTTGAAATAGCTCCCTTCATGAGTGATGATCTAGATGCTGGTGTTGGCAAGGGTCATGTAGCCAATGTATTTGTGCGAAGGATGGTAACCCAAAGCTGGTTGTGCTGCTTTTTATTTGAAGGATAATGTATTGGTGAGACAATTTGATGTGATGTGGCTTTAGTTAAAATGGCATTGATGTGTTTTGGACCACATATGTATGGTACACAACCCTAAGCATATGTGTGTCAATTTGCTATTCACATCACAGTAATACTAACAATACATACATGCAAAAAATAAACTTTTACCTGTGTCCCTTTTAGCTATTTTATACATCTCACTAAATCTGCAGTACACCTGTATTGCCATGTCCTCCAATGTCTCCTTTAACATAAATAATAAAAAGAATATTGTAATGTGTGTTAATGAAGCAGATATAACATGTAACAACAAAACAATGGATCTCATAAAATGTAGTCTATACAAATCCTACACAAGACATTAAAGTGAGTTAAAAGCAATATACTAAATACTGATGTATCAATATAAAATTATATTTAATACCAGATAACTGAACACAATTTGACTATACACAGCAGCAAAACTGCTGCAAAAAAAAGTGAGCTTATATATATTACACACACACACACTATTAAAGGTAGGCTTACTCATTACTTGTGATATATATATATATAAATTTTGTTTTCCCTATATATATTTTGTATTACTATTACCTCTACTATGCCCTCTTGCTTAACAAGCATCTGCTACAGCAAATCCATGTCAGACATCTTTGACTGAAGAATTTCAAAATGTTGCTGTACAACAACTCCAAAATATTAAATTGAAAACAATATTGTTGCACCCTGGAAAATTTCATCTAGTTCTTGTACTGAAAATTTGCCTGCAGGCCAAAAATTATACATTCCTAATCTGTAGTGAGATGGCAAACTGAAGAAAAAAAGACAAATTTTATATGAAATTATGATCTAAGAGTAAATTGGCACTGACAATTACTTTGTAAATTTAAAGTTTGTTAAAACTATACATTATGTAGATATAAAATTCTAAATTAAGCTAGAATTTATAGGAATAAATTACATCATATCAAACCTTCCTGTCTTATGTCCCCCATTTAGCACCCCCCCAACTTACCGTTGCTTCTGACTCCCTGGTGTGTAGTCGGGGGCAGCGGGTAGACATCTACGCGATCCGCGTAGGCAACTTCCGGCGCAGCTGGAAGGAGGTGCCGTTAACAGGGGTTGTCTGCGTCAATCGCACAGACACCCCCCACCGGCTGCCAGAGAGGAATGATCTGGGACCCCTTTAGTGCTGTGCGGGATCTGGATCTTAGTGTTATTATCCGACCTCTATTTGAAGTCTGATTATAAAATGAGGGGGTATTTTTTCAGAGCATTTGTGCTGGAAAAAACCCTCATGTTATAATAGATAAAATCGATTCAACTAATCGATAATGAAATTCGTTGGCAACGATTTTCATTATCTATTATAGCGATTAGTTGCAGCTTAAACAGCCTCAGCTATACACATTAGAAATAAATGTGGTGTAATGTGCAATGCAGAATAAGTTACATTTGGAAACAATAGAAATAGTGAATTATGTCTTAATATAGTTACCATGGAAAGAGGAGGAGCGATAAAGATTGGGAGTGGAGATTAAAGATGGCTAAAAAGAAAAGGGAGAGTTAAGTGTGTGCGTGTATATATATAAATATCATATACACAGTCTTTGTAATACAGAGCACTAACTTTCCTAAAAGATAAAGGAAAAAAGTTTTTTGCACATGGACTTTGCATTCTTCATCAGGTGACTTAGACAACAATGAATTATAGGAATTTCAAAGTCACTGGCGTTGGCCTTTCTAGTAACAATATTAAAATACTTTGTCATTACGGAGTCCAGATTTGCACCATAAAATGCGTTTAGATTGCAGCAGAACTATGGATCCATCGCAGATCATTTTTGGTCTGGAAATATTTCTTTCCGTACGGTTACATATGTTGCAACTGGAATGGGAGAACCACCTTTTTGTTAGGGTTTCATACTATAAGCTCATGAACGAATCCTTCTTTCCACATAATGCTACACCTTGACCAAAGCATTAAACCCATTGGCTCCAGGAGGACCTTTTGTAAAACCTCATTGTCCTTGGTTTTTTCTTCTGTCATTTTTCCGAGACTTAAAATCTCATTTGAATCTGCTGTTTTTTTTTTCCTGTGTTCCCAAGAAAGATTTAATGTAAAACGTGATGGAGCTTCATCTCTATTTCCTGATTCATACACATTATCATCTGTCAAGCGGTCTTGCAGATGTTTTTGCCTTGGTAACTGCGATTGTAATGTTCTTGCAATAACTTGTCTTTCGTCGCCCAAATTGGTCTTGTCCGCAATTCCTGCCGATTGTGACTTGCCACGTAACCAGTGAATTCAACTTTGGCTTTTAATTGTTCCACTGTTGGAATTGTAACTTTTACTGTAATCGAGCAGTCACTAAATGTGTAATAACCTGCACGATTAAATAATCCATGTTTTGTAGACCCAATTTCTTGCACTGTGCCATGAAAATGCAAAGCTGCAAAAAGGAAATAGTCCAAATACCTTTTTGATATCAAATTTGTCCAGTTCATAGTATTAAAATGTGTTCCAGTTTGATTAGCCCTCAGTTTTTTCCACTCATATGGGTCAACATTAAAATAGTAAGGGCTTTCTGTAATGGTATTGGTGTATAGATTCAATTTTTCATCCTTTGTTTGTTACATGCTTCCAAGAGGGAAAGTTTTTTTTCTGTTTATCTTCTATCAAATCCTACAAAGTGCAAATTAGAAAATGATCATGTATGATCAGCAATTTTTGTTATAGTTTAACAAATCACAAGAACCATTTGGTCACTCCGCAATCTTATTTCTGGATATTAATTATTGCACTTCATTATTTGTACGCATTACCCTTTTAACTAGCTTTCAAAAATAGACTTGATAATGACTGGAAGGCATATTTTTATATCACACGTAAGCAAGGGAGAAACATCAGAAATATAAACCAAAAATCTGATGGATGTGTTTATACATTAAGATGCTCTTAATCTAAAAGTAAAATGTTTGTCATACCATAAAGTTTGTATATTAGAAATGTAATGATGAATAATTAGAAACATAGAAAGTGACGACAGATAAGAACCAGTAGGCCCAACCTCTGAGTAGTTTCCTTTAGTACCTGCCCTTATCCTATATCTAGCTTGGCCTTATGCCTATCCCATGCTTGCTTAAATGCCTTTACTGTTTTAACTTCTACCACTTCTGCTGGAAGGCTATTCCATGCGTCCACAACCCTTTCCGTAAAGTAATATTTTCCTATGTTACCATTAAACCTTTGCCCTTCTAGCTTATGACTATGTCCTCTTATTGATTCCCTTTAAGTATTTAAATGTTTCTATCATATCCCCCCTGTCACATCTTTCTTCCAGGCATATATGTTAAGATCCTTTAACCTGTCCTGGTAAGGTTTATCCTGTAATCCATAAACCATTTTAGCAGCCCTTCTCTGAATGTTCAACATATCTATATCCTTCTGGAGATACGGAAGAGTGAGATCTCCAAGCTTGCTCATACTTTAGGGAGGGAAGCGAGCACTTACAGAATTGAAACAATTTATGGCCCTTACCTTACTTTCTTACAACTGCTGTGGTGCACAAACTGGTCACTTAGAGAATGCAAGCCCCTTACTATGAGCAAGCTCTGTGATGTTAACCACTTCCTTTATACAGAGCAACACAGTTAATTGATTATAAACCCCACCCTTAACTAATAACACTCTAGAAAATGGGGGGGGGGGGACAGTTAAGCAAAACTCACCTTTTTTGTCACAAAACCTTCAACCTTGTTGCTGGTTGAGATACAAACCCACTGTTGGTATAGTTATAATACCACTTCCCTGCTGCTGCTGTGATGCACAAAAACTGGTCACTTACAGAAAGCAAGTCACTTAGTGACGAAAACAATACACATGGATAAGCAAACAAATTGAAAATAATTGTATGTTCCCAAGGTACTGCAGCAACCCAGAAACACTCCTCATGATGCTTTTGGGATATCAATCAACATGACTTGGGGTGCATGTACATGGGGGGGAAATAGAAATAATAATGGTGCCATATTGAATGAATCACTCACAAACTTAACATGTGAAAGCCCATCAAAAGTTGTAAAAACTTTTAATATCTTTAAAATTTCTGAAATGATGATAAAACTCAAATCCAATGACAATCCAAATAAAAATATAAAGTTGCACTTACTACAGATACTGGCACAAGCGCTCCAATGGTATAGACTGAGTCTTCAATAATATAAGGATCCCAAATCAGTCTCCGAATTTGGCGAATACCGCACAGGAGGAACGTCACACGTGGAGTGTTGGCGGGGAGGCATGTCCTGCGCTCCAATGATGCAAGGGGCCAGGATAGGAGTGGGACCAGTAGTGACAGACAGGTAATTACTTCATAGCGGTGTACAGAGGGGAGGATCGCTGCAGCTGGTGGGAGGAGCTATCTCCTGGCAGACTATTTAAACCCACAGCACCTATGCCTCATTACTTGATTGTTCAAGTCCCTACCTATGCCTGTTTGACACCCTTTTGGATTGACTGGATTTCTTGATCTCGGCTTGTTTATATACGGTATGGCTTATGCCTTTTTGCCTTCATTTTACTGCTCAGTGGAATAAACCTTGCTGATATTCCTTATACTGCCTTTTGCCCCTATTGCACGTCTGGTGTCTCACTGCGCTGTGCTCCAACCCTGCTTAACCAACAGACTAAAGATAATGTTGGTGCACACAGGGAGTGTTTCCCATGCCTCGTGACACTGCTCTGTCCAGAGCAATCCTTCTGATCAGACGATGAAGCAAATCATCTAAGGACTTTGCTTTTTCTCCAAATGCTTTAATAAATTCTCTGGAGCAATTGGCCAACCCCCAAATTTTTGCAGAGCAGTAACTGAATTAGGGCGTGGCAATGTTTCTACAGTTTTATTTTCTTTTTGCAATTATGTCTTAATATAGTTACCATGGAAAGACAGGAGGAGCGATAAAGAGGGAGTGGAGATTAAAGATAGCTAAAAAGAAAAGGGAGAGTTAAGTGTGTGCGTGTATATATATAAATATCATATACACAGTCTTTGTAATACAGAGCACTAACTTTCCTAAAAGATAAATGAAAAATTGAGTTTTAAATTAAGTTGCACATGGACTTTGCATTCTTCATCAGGTTACTTAGACAACAATGAATTATAGGAATTTCAAAGTCACTGGCGTTGGCCTTTCTAGTAACAATATTAAAATACTTTGTCATTACGGAGTCCAGATTTGCACCATAAAATGCTTAATTGCAGCAGAACTATGGATCCATCGCAGATCATTTTTGGTCTGGAAATATTTTTCTTTCCGTACGTTCTTGCATCATCTGTTCGAAATGCATTGAGGAAGTATTGTACAGATGCTGTAGTGTGATCACAGGTTACATATGTTGCAACTGGAATGGGAGAACCACCTTTTTGTTAGTGTCATACTATAAGCTCGTGAACATAATACGAATCCTTCTTTCCACATCTTTTAATTATACTACCTGTAGCATCAAAATACACAATATCCTGTTTACATCGGGCATGGAAAATTTTAATGCTACACCTTGACCAAAGGACCTTTTTGTAAAACCTCATTGTCCTTGGTTTTTTCTTCTGTCGTTTTTCCGAGACTTATAATCTCATTTGAATCTGCTGTTTTTTCCCTGTGCTCCCAAGAAAGATTCTTTAATGTAAAACGTGATGGAGCTTCATCTCCATTTCCTGATTCATAAACATCTAATGTCAAGCGGTTTTGGTAACTGCGATTGTAATGTTCTTGTCGCCCGAATTGGCCTTGTCCGCAATTCCTGGCGATTGTGACTTGCCACGTAACCAGTGAATTCAACTTTGGCTTTTAATTGTTCCACTGTTGGAATTGTAACTTTTACTGTAATCGAGCAGTCACTAAATGTGTAATAACCTGCAAGATTAAATAATCCATGTTTTGTAGACCCAATTTCTTGCACTGTGCCATGAAAATGCAAAGCTGCAAAAAGGAAATAGTCCAAATACCTTTTTGATATCAAATTTGTCCAGTTCATAGTATTAAAATGTGTTTGATTAGCCCTCAGTTTTTTCCACTTATGGGTCAACATTAAAATAGTAAGGGCTTTCTGTAATGGTGTTGGTGTATAGATTAAATTTTTCATCCTTTGTTTGTTACATGCTTCCAAGAGGGAAAGTTTTTTTTTTTTTTTTTTTTTTTTTTTTTTTTTTTGTTTATCTTCTATCAAATCCTACAAAGTACAAATTAAAAAATGATCATGTATGATCAGCAATATTTGTTATAGTTTAACAAATCACAAGAACCATTTGGTCACTCTGCAATGTTATTTCTGGATATTAATTATTACACTTTTAGTTATTTGTACGCATTACCCTTTTAACTAGCTTTCAAAAATAGACTTGATAATGACTGGAAGGCATATTTTTATATCACACGTAGGCAAGAGAGAAACATCAGAAATATAAACCAAAAATCTCTTGGATGTGTTTATACATTAAGATGCTCTTAATCTAAAAGTAAAATGTTTATCTTACCATTTGTATATTAAAAATGTGATGAATAATTAGAAACATAGAAAGTGAGGGTAGATAAGAACCATTAGGCCCATCCAGTCTGCCCAACCTCTGAGTACTTATCCTTATCCTATATCTAGCTTGGCCTTATGCCTATCCTATGCTTAAATGCCTTTACTGTGTTAATTTCTACCACTTCTGCTGGAAGGCTATTCCATGTATCCACTACCCTTTCCGTAAAGTAATTTTCCTATGTTACCATTAAACCTTTGCCCCTCTAGCTTATGACTGTCATCTTGTTGATGTTGTATTTCCCCTTGTAAACACTCATCTTATTGATTCCCTTTAAGTATTTAAATGTTTCTATCATATCCCCCCGTCACGTCTTTCTTCCATATGTGTTAAGATCCTTTAACCTGTTCTGGTAAGGTTTATCCTGTAATCCATAAGCCATTTTAGCAGCCCTTCTCTGAACGTTCAACATATCTATATCCTTCTGGAGATACGGAAGAGTGAGATCTCCAAGCTTGCTCATACTTTTAGTGCCCAACATCTTCAATACATTGTTTTTTCAATGAATGATACTGCTAAAGATGTTAGTCTATCGTCGGTCATAATTGATGATCTCATATGTTTTTTTAATAAGCTTTAATTTGGAAAAGCTACCGCCACAGTAACAGGAATTGTTAATAGAATCCTTAATGCTATCAATATGTTTGGAAATGTGTCTCTGGGTATCTTGCGTGAGTAGGCTTTAAATATGCCAAAGCTCCTACTAAAGATCTAGACCGTTGATATCTGATTGGCTGTTCTCTAGTGCTTTTTTGTAACTACAAGCAACAGTCCACTAAATTAGCTTCTTGCTGGAAGATTTTTCATGTTGTATAGAAATCTCCACACTTAGAAAACCACAATCTGGGTAAAATGTTACTCCAATGGTTTGTCAACAGTGTCAACCAAAACATAAAAACAAATCAATCTTAAATTTCTCTGTGGAATCTGGTAATGGCTCATTTTCGATTGCATAGTCAAGCAAAGCCTTTTTTTCCATAGATCCGAGAAGGCTTTTTAAAAACAGACCCCACATTAACGTGAGGCCAGATACAGTCAATCAAAATTCTCCATCACTTTATAGATTCTGAGAATAGGACATAAATGGATTAAGTGGCATCAGATAGTTGCATTGATTCCTTGCACGAGCGTGTACTGCATGAGCAATTACATGATTAAGAAGATGACACCCACATGGAATGAATACTGCTTTTGGGTTTGAAACTTTGGACGGAACTTGATTTTCCTCCATTGTCATAACCTTGTTCAAGACAATTCAAGGATGAAATCATTTAATCCTTTTCCAGTTGTTATCCTCTACTAAAACCAAGGAAATGTTCCTTTACCTGGCAATTTACACATGTCTTCCAAAAGTTAGTTATATAGGCTGAAAAGACATGCGTCCAAGTTCAGCCTTTCCTATATCTGGTAATTTGTTGCTGCTGTTCCTAAAGAAGGCAAAAAACACCAGTTTGGCTCTTTCCAATTTGCAGTAACCAGGGAAAAAAATTCCTTCTTGACCCCAAAATGGCAGTCAGATTCTCCTTTGATCAATAAGCTGTTTCCCCATAATTAAAGATTATATCCATTATATCCCTGAATATTATGCTTTTCCAAGTATTCATCCAAATGCTGTTTAAACTTCTGTACAGGCTCTGATAAAACTACCTCTGCAGGCAGAGAATTCCACATCCTTATTGTCCTTACTACAAAAAACAAAAAAAACCCTTTCCTCTGCCTTAGACTAAATCTCCTTTCTTCCAGTCTAAGCGCGTGGCCACGTGTCCTATGCACAGATTTCCACACAATGGTTTGTATTGGCCCCGAATATATTTATATAATGCTATCATATCCTCTCTGTAAAATGTAACTTTTCTTCATAACTATAGGGCTCCATTCCTTATTAATAGTGTAGCCCGCCTCTGCACCCTTTCTAGTGCTATATCCTTATTTATAATAGGTGCCCAAAATTGCATTGCACAGCATATTCAAGGTGTGGCCTTACCGTTGATTTATACAGAGGCAAAATTATATTTTTATCCTGTGAATTGATCCCCCTTTTTATACACAATGCCTTACTGGACTTAGCAACTGCTTACTGACATCGCACATTGTTGCCTAGTTTGTTGTCTAACAATTCCCAAATCTTTATCATTTGTTATCCCTAATTCTCTACCGTTTTAGGGTGTAGGTTGCTTGTGCATTCCCTACCCCGAAGTGCATAACTTTACATTTTATCAACATGAAATTTAATCTGCCATTTGTGTGCCCAGTCCCCAAGTCTATCTAGATCCCTCTGCAGCAAAGTAATATCCTGCTCGGACTGTATTACTTTACCTAGTTTAGTGTCATCTGCAAACACAACGCCTATTGCCAGGTCATTTATAAATGTTGATTAAAAATTCGTCCCAGAACAAAATCCTGAGGGACACCACTTATCACTTTTGTCCAGCTTGAAAATGTACCAATTATAACAACTTTCTCAAATCTCTAAGCCAGTGTTCTACTCAAGAACAAGAATTTGCATCTAGACCAATTTCTTTCAGTTTGAATACTAACCTATTGTGTGGAACCGTGTCAAATGCCTTGGCAAAATCCAAGTAGATTACATCCACTGCAGCACCCTGATCTACACTTCTACTTATTCATAGAATTCAATGAAATTACCGTATTTGCTCGATTATAAGACGCCCCCCCCCTCCAAATCCAAATATTCATTTAGGGAAAAAATCCTGAATATAAGACAACCCCATAGGAACATTTTACTAGTAAATGTTCATGCAAACTATGTAAACTTTTTTTTTTTAAAATAAAAGCTATGATTGAGAATTGATTTTTATTTCCTTTTTATTTTCCAATCTGCCCCCAGGCTTGCCACTGTGCCCCATGATATGCCTTTTAAACCCTATGTGCCACCCTCCTCCAGAAATGCCTTATACCCCTATGTGCCACTCTGGTATTTAGGGGGTTAAAAGGCATATGGGGCAGAGTGGAATATAGGGAGGCAGTGCCATTTCAGAAGGCAGAGTGGCGTATAGAGGGTTAAAACGCATATCTGGAAGCCGAGTGGCATTAAGGGGGTTAAAAGGCATTTAATAGAGTACTCTTCCTACAGAAATGCCTTATGCCCCCCATTTAACTTACCCCCAAACTTACCGGTGCTTCTGACTCCCCAATATGTTGTCGGGGCAGCGATTCGCGTAGGCAACTTCCATCACGCATACACCCTCCGACTGTCGGAGATAATTCCTCCTGTCTGACAGCCGGAGAAGGTCTGTGCGATGGACGGAGACAACCCCCACTGCTAACTGCACCTCCTTCCGGCTGCAGCGTGTAGATGTCTACCAGCTGCCCAGACAACAGTGGCAACCTGTGAAGCTCTGGTGAACTCTGTGCCCAAGAGGGTTAAGACAGTGCTGGAAAATGGTGGCCACACAATATTGACACTCTGGGCCTAATTTGGATATTTCCACTTTGGGGTGTACTAATTTTTATTGCCAAGGTTTAGACATTAATGGGCTGGGTGTAAAAGTATTTTGAAGGGAACGGCATATTTACACGGTTATACAGGCTGTACACGAGTAATGTCCGGATCATGAACAAATCGTTCTTTTGATCCGATTCTCTTCAGTGATCAGTCTACTGAAACGATTCATCCGGAACAATTCATTTGTAACAGTTCAGTCTGTGAATCATGCAGTTGTCCTTGATCCTTGAGTGAGTCATCTGCACAGCACTCACACAGACTCAGGGATCAGGTTATAGCTCATTAATTGAGGAACGATGACTCAGATTCGAGTCCTTCAGAGATTCGAGTCCTTCAGAGAATCTCACTGACACAATGTTATAAATAAATTATTTATGAGCAGGGTTTGGTTTTTTAAAAAAAAAAAAAAAAAAAAATTATAAAACGGCATCAAACGTATTTTAAAGAACTGGAAAAAGTAAAGCAAAAAAATGAACTTATTTATGTAACAAACAAGGGAGGTCAATAAGACATAAACAGATAAACATGCTATATAAATGGAACAAATTGATCATTACTCCTTTCTATGATGATTTGTCTGCAGGAGAGGTGATGTTTGCATTGAGAAATACTAAATGTCTAACTTTGCTTTTGAAAACACTCTCTCTGCAGGCACAGACGTAGCCACTATGGAAAGTCTCCTTTTCATGATTATTATTTATTGTTTTAGATAGCGCCATCAAATTCCGCAGCGCTGTATAATGGGTAGACAGGACGTAACAAGTAGTATGTAACATAACAAGTTGACTAACAGACAACAGGCTTACAGTCTAGAGGGAGTTAGGGTGTATTACACAATAGATAAAAGTGCCATTGTTAGGGATAGACCGGCCACACTAGTAAAAGTATTGCAGGAGAGGGAGTAGGAAAGGTGAGCTAAAGGAATATGGAAGGGTGTTAGTGTGCTATGTTGTAAGCATCTTTTAAAGGAGTGGATCTTGAGGGTTTTTTGTTGGGAGGGCATTCCAGAGGATAGGGGCAGCCCTTGAGAAATCTTGTAAGCGGGCATGAGAGCTAGAAATCAGAGGAGAGGATAGGAGATCATTGGATGGGCGGAGAGACCAGTTAGGAGTGTGTAGAAAGCCCCTTTTAATACCGGGATTTAGACCTTCACCCGTCTGGCTTTCCTTTAACTACTACCAATTCCTCGTCGTATGAAACTCCACTTACACCAGTGGCTTAAAACTATGGGTTTATTAAAATAACAAATACATATATATGAGTATACAGAGAAGCGTCTGAAATACAAGACTCTATGACTCTAACTACACTATGCTAGTGACTGTGTGCATGTAAGGATGGGGTGTCCCTGTCACCTTGATGGTATCCTTTCTTTCTTTCTTTCTTTCTTTCTTTCTTTCTTTCTTTCTTTCTCCTCCTCTGTCCTCTGTTGCTCACACAACATCTTTATAGCCACCATGCCCAAACAGTCCCAGCCAATCATCTTCTGAGTTATTGTCCATTCATCCTTAGGAAGGCACAATCTTGTACCTGCACCAGCTGCCTGTAGAGACTGCTCTTGTCCAAGTTAGATTGCCCCCACAGTGAAGTTGATGGCAAATTCAGGGTGGGTCTCTGGAATGCTGATTTTGTCTCCTGCAATCCTTTTGTTGTAGGAGATTGTAGATTGTATCTCCTGTTTATTGTTCCCATCTGGTATAGATATAGCCCTTTGAGTTCCTGGACATTTGGGTCTTGCTCCTCGTGTAATTCCTTGAAACTGGTTTACTCAAGAGGAATCCCACTGTATTGGGAGCCAGCTGTTGTCCTTGGAGATTAATAGTTGACTTATATTTATTACATCTCCCCCCTTTGTGTCTGAATGACACACGTAAACCCAGTTTGCTGTGGCTGGAAAAACATTCAAAATGGTCAAGAATAAAATCCATAATGCAGGTCCTCTTCAGATTAGTGGGTTTGTATGTTTGGATTTCCGTGGCACCATGGTGTAGTTATACCATATCTATCATAGAGTTTAACTTAAATGTAGATATCTAAATTCTTTTATGGTATGTCTAGCCTTGGATGTCAGGCGCTTCAGTGATTTACAATAAATGATTTGCACAATAAAACATATAATAGTACAAATAAAAATAAAAACAGGATGAAACATCTAATATATAAGGTTCCTTTTAGAAAATGATTGTCCAAAAATACGATCCAATTATTATTTGTGGAAATAGAATAAATTGTTCAATTTCCCCTTGGAGATGTTGAATTACCACCTTGGTTTGATCATCAGATTCTTTCAATTTTTTTAAATAGGCCAATGTCTGATTCTAATACTTTATGGTCACAGAAATGTTTATAGAAGGGAGTTATTCAACAGAATGTCGACTGATGAATGGACCCCTAAATAGAATGGCAGAAATGTTTAAAATGGCCAAATTATCCCCACAATAGAGTCCTCTAGACAAGTTGTAATTACCCCAGCACCCATCCGAAGAAACCCATTCAACTTGAGTGATCTTGCGTAATAACGTATACCCACCCCTACTGTATCCCATGTATGACACAATTTGAGAAGTAGGGACTGTCTCAACCCCTACTTGACACAGTAAATTATTATGCCAGCATGAAGTGTATACCTCCCTATACTTTCCCAGTGTGGAGACATATGTTTTTGTCACAGAATGTAGACCGCTAAGAGAGAGATCCATTTGTACCCATTCCCCATTTTGAAATACCAGTAGATCATATCATACAAACAAAATAATGCTTAACTATCTCCTTAACTACTGGTGTTATTATTCTCTGTCTGGAACTGATTTATTTGAAGATAAAATAATTTATGCATCATTCCCTGTCTGCCAGTGCAGTTATACTATATCCAGTTTGGGCTAAACAGCTCTGCCATGCTATACATGTCATATACATAATATTCCTCTGATACAGGCTTTATAACTATCGAACACTGACAGAGTCCCAGAATAGTCAGCATACAAGTAATTGTTCGCATTAAGGATTTGGCCTTGAGTCAATGCATCTGAAAAAAGGAATAAGGGAGAGAAAGAGGAGAAACAAAACAAGAACCAAAAGTTAATGAGGTTTTTCAAAATCATGTACCACTTGTTTGATCTAAGGCCTGATGAAGCTGGTGCAAGTGGACCAATAAAATTGATTTGTAAGGACTGCCAGGGGCCATCGGCTAAGGGAACTCTTTGTAATGTAGGTCTTTGGCCCTTTGGTCTGGGATTATTTTGAATACAGATTAGACATTCCTGTATCACTCGGTTCACCATATCAGTCATTTTTGGCCAGTAATATGACCTTTCAAGTATGTTAAGTGTTGATTGGACACCTAGGTGACCCCAACGTGTACTTCCTGGGTTATAGGGTGCTTTAAATCTTCAGGTACCACAAAAACAAGTCCTTCATTTGTATTAAAAACAATACATTCTCCTGAACTTCGTACTCAGGATGCTCTGTTATGTGGTTGGTTATATTCTGAAGGAAGTCATCTTTTGCTTGCTCTTCAGATAAGCTGAGGAGAGCTGGTTTTGCTTCAATTTTGGCAATGAACGGTTCTGGGTGAATCACTGTACCATTTATTGCAGCCTCTTTAGCTGCTTCGTCTGCCTCACAGTTACCATAAGAAAGATATTCTTCATCTTTACAGTGTGCTTTTACCTTTACAATCGCTATTTTGCCCTTATGTTTTTGACCTAACGCTATAAGCTCTGTCAGCTGTTCAGTATGTGCAAGTGGTTTGCCAGCTGCATCAACCATACCTCTTGCGTCCCACAGTGGCAGATGTACTGTTAGTTCCTACATGGTTAGATCTCTATCTGTGTAAATTGTTACATCCTCATCTGAAAAATGTTTAATCGCCAATGAAATGGCTTCTAATTCTGCTCTTTGAGCTGAGCAATATGATGGGAGTTTAACTAAAAGATGAAAATTCCTGGAGAGACAGATCACCGCACAACCTGTGTAGAACTTACCATTCTTCCAGTACCGTGAACCATCTACAAAGACATGTACAGAGTCATTAATTGTGTCAGCATGAAATATTGTTTTACATTCATTTTTCTGCAATATTTCCCTTACTGGCTCAATAGCTTCACTGAGAAACCTATACAGTCTTTGTGGGGGAGGGTCAGACCCTTGAACCAAAATTTCACTTCCTTTGAGAACTCCACAATCATTCTTACCTTGAGCCCACACCTCTGGAAACTTCTGCACTAAGGATTTAACTACTGCCTTATCTGTAAACGGGAATTGTATAGGTGCATCTTTCACGCTGTGTATAGCTGGGATTGAGGAGAGATGTTCATAATCCAAGATTACTGGTTTACGATTAGGTGTGTCTTTCCATAACATACCATTACACAAATCAATAAGCATCCCCGCCTTGCGCATTATATCCACACCTAGAATATTTTCATCACTCTGTGAGGTGCACCACATAGGAAATACATCACTCCAGCTGTTCAGCTGTATAGGTACAGAGGGTGCTATCACTGCTGCTGTTTGGGCTCCCCCTAATCCTATCAAGTGAGTTTGTGGTGCTAATGGTGAGACAAGCAATGGTAAAAATGTTAGACTAACAGCAGCTCCTGTGTCCGGTAGTATATTTGTGTGATGGCCCCCGACCACACCTGAAACACAAGGGCAACTGTTATGGTCCTTCTGCAATTTGCAGATAGGTTCCATTTTAACAGGGGCCTGACATCCCTATTGTGAGAATACAGTGCACCCCTCATCCCTAAGATCAAGTAGAGGTGCAGCTGGAATCTCATTGATTACCTGGCTGGAAGATTTTGCATCCTCTACTGTTCTAACCTGGGTGGGATAAGAGTTATAACCTTTTTCCGAAATCTGTGTAAGCTGCTATCTTGCTTGTGTATAGGGGTTATGTCGTGTGGAATGCCATGCATTGTTTCTGGCAGTATTGTGATATACCCCTGCATGTACCTGACCCCTCCTTTCCTGATTATTTCTGCGTTGCCAACAGTGTTTTTTAATATGTACACTTTTCCCACATGAAAAACATATGCGGTCTGTTAATTTATCTAGGTGTGTATGGTTACCTTCATTTTTTGTTACTAAAGCAATGTGTTGGAAGTTTGTTTTAAGTGTATGATCCTTCCTCCAGTCATGTAACATTCTTAGGAATTCATGAAAATTACGAGCTGTAGCTAATAAGTTACGGTTAGTGGAATCCATACCCTTATATTTTCCTGCTAGTATACGTAACATTATTGGGTCTCCTATTTGCAAACCTGTTTTCTTATGAACTTTGCAATACACCTCATGAAATCTAATGCAAAAGGGTCTTCATTGGGCTGGGGCAAAATACTATCTAAGAAGGATGTGTCCGCAGTATCTACGCTTGTAAGGGTCATTATCTGATTACTGTGCTCCTCCTTGTTAGCCCAAGAGCTTTACTGCTGTTGGAGTTCTAATGAATTACTATAATATGGAGGCGACCAAATTTTAAGCAGTTGGCAGGCAGTGTGGTCATCAAGGCTATACTGGGTAAAAAAACTGCTCAAATGTAACTAAATTGTCTACCATGTGAGCACTTGAATTAAAAGGTGTGATGAGGGTTTTAATTTCACGAGCATATTTCTTATGAGGGTCCTCTGGAAAAGGAGTAAGTGTTGTGAACTTATGTGTTCGTGGCAACGTGCTTGTGGTTGTCTCAGATCTAGTAAATAGCGAACGTTGCAATGCATCGTGACCTGTTGTATTTGGTGGAGTGTGACAGTGTGCTTCCTCACCTCCTGTTGCAGTATAAACAGGAAAATGTGTATTGTGTCTAGAGCGTTCCTCTTCTAGTTTATGAGTTAGTGTTGCTATAATGTGTCCCCTTTGTACAAACTGTTCCCCCAACATTTCTACATCCTCTCTACTTAATTGGCATGTAGGACAACCATCTACCCCAACAACAGAGACATTTACAGGCATCATTTGTACATTATTATTAGACATGACCTTTCCTTCCATACTTTCTAATGCACACTTATACTGTACAACAAGTTGAGCCTAAGTTAGCCGCATACTACTTTTTCTTATCAATTACAAATTTTCCTATCTTATTATTAGCCTTTTCAAACTGTAACAGTAAATCATTTCACAACTGTAAAGCATTTAACCTATCATTACATACATATTCAACAGTTGACTTATTATTGACCGCAAACTTATTAACAGCTTCCATCTTATATACTCACAATACCGAATATCTCCGTTCTCATACGAATAATGTCTCCTACCTGGCTCGCCAATGTAGAAATGCCCCTTTATGTCCCGGGATTTATACCTTCACCCGTCTGGCTTTCCTTTAACTACTACCAATTCCTTGTATGAAACTCCACTTACATCAGTGGCTTAAAACTATGGGTTTATTAAAATAACAAATAGGTATATATGAGTATACAGAGAAGCGTCTAAAATACAAGACTCTATGACTCTAACTACACTATGCTAGTGACTCTGTGTGCGTGTAAGGATGGGGTGTCCCTGTCACCTTGATGTTATCCATTCTTTCTTTTTCTCCTCCTCCTAATCCTGAAGCGCACAGGCAGTCAGTGAAGAGACTGACAGAGGGGAGAGACGTTAGTAAAGCGATGTGAGAGGAAGATAAGTCTGGCAGCAGCATTCATGGTGGATTGTAGAGGGGTTAAGAGGGAGACCGGCTAAGACAGTTATAGTCAAGACGGGAGATAATCAGGACATGGACAAGAGCCTTAGTGGCATGCTGTTAGGAAGGAACGGATGCAGGCAATGTTTTTAAGATGGAGGCGACAGTTGTTGGAGACAGACTGAATATGGGGTGTGAATGAAGTCAGAGTCAAGGGTGACACCAAGACAGTGTGCATGAGTAGACGGGGAGATGATAGCACCATTAACATTGAGGGAGATATATGGGGGAATCTTGGAGGGAGGGAAGATCAGGAGTTCAGTTTTGGAGAGGTTAAGTTTCAAGAAATGTTCAGACATCCAGGTAGAGACAGATGCTAGGTAGTTAATTACACGTCTAAGACAGAGAGAGAGATCAGGGGAAGATAGATAGATCTGGGTGTCATCAGCATACAGTTGGTATTGAAAGCCAAAGGATGAGATCAGTTTGCCAAGGGAGGGAGTATAAAGAGAGAACAGAAGGCGTCCTGAGCCTTGGGGTACCCCAACTGAGAGAGGGAGGGGAAGTGTTACTGGAGATAGGAAGAGAGACCAGTATCACGGAGGCCAAGATCATAAAGCATTTGAAGGAGAAGAGGGTGGTCCACAGTGTCAAATGCAGCAGAAAGGTCCAGTAGGATTAGCATGGAGTAGTGGCCCTTGAATTTAGCCGTGAGTAAGTCATTAGTAACTTTAGTAAGGGTGGTCTCAGTAGAGTGTTGAAGGCGAAAACCAGATTGAAGAGGGTCAAGCAGGAAGTTGGAGTCTAGAAACTTAGTTGTACATAAACAATTCTTTCAAGAAGCTTGGAGGTGAAAGGAAGCAGAGAGATGGGACGGTAGTTGGAGAGACCAGTCGGGTCGAGGGAGGACTTTATAGATCGCCTGCCTTGCTTTTCACCAGGCCAGTGGGTCTTCAGTCCTTGGAATCAGGGACTCTGCAAGATACCCTCTCATTTCTGACATTGCAGTAGATGTAGGATTGCAGGAGGTGACTATCTGCCACTCTCTCAACAAAGTCCTCCCAGAAAGAAGCTGTTTGTATAGATGTAGGATTGTCTGGGGGGGGTCCACAAGGACAGCTTGAGGTTGTGTGCTGGATCCAACTCTTCCAGCAGCTGCCTCCACAAGCAGACGAAAGTGTTCCATTTGATGAAAACGGTTTTGCATTTCTTCTTTCAATGCATTAATCATTTCAATAACAGGGCCATGTTTGGACACAGCACTCTGTAAACGTTGAATTACTTTTTGCAGTCCCCTTGCCATCAAAATGACCTTTGATGCAGTCACATCTGTTATAATGTGAGAGAATATAACTTAATGCATACAATCAGACCTATTAGGATAAAGTAAGTTATTTTGTCATAGTTTAAACCATAAACAATTATTGCTGCAACAGGTTAAATCGTTATATGGTATATTACATTCATACATACCTGTCTGCACTGACTTACAGTAACCTTCAAAGGGCTTCAGCATTTCACATGCATCTTTAATGTCCCACTCATTAAGAAGGCTGTGGTTGACCAAAGCAAGGGTAGCAATGATTGCTGCTTTCTGCTCCCCAAATCTTTTAAGCATATAAAAAGTGGAATTCCACCTTGTCATTACATCTTGCTTGAGTCTCAGCTTTCCAAGGCTCACTTGTTTTTGAGTTGCTTTAAGTCTTTCACTTGCAACTGTGCTTCTGTTCACATATTCTACAACATTCTTCACCTTTGCAATTGCCTCATGAATTGTTTTTAAGCTTTCCGTAACAATGAGGTTTAGTGTACGGGCAAAGCAAGCCACGTTCTTCTATCCAGCCTTCCATATACCTGCTTTTATGTTGCTGGTATTATCAAAGCGACAACTTTTGTTTAGCATATCCCACTCTTCAGCAATCCTTTTACGTTCAGCTGCCATGTTAGCTGTGTGCCTGTCTGTAAAAGAAAATCAGTCCAGCAGGGATGACGAAAGTTTAAAATCATCATCAATATGACACATCACTGCCATAAAACTAGTTGTACATGATGTCCAGCAGTCTCCATAGTCGGACCTCGATTTGAGGTCTGATTATAATCGGGATCGTCTTATAAGACGAGGGGTATTTTTCAGAGCATTTGCTCTGGGGGAAAAACCTTGTCTTATCAAGCAAATCGGTAGTGTGACAGGACCTATGTTTCATAAAACCATACTGATTTTTGCTAATACTGTTCTTCCCAATGAATTCCTCAATATTCCTTTAAGTCTTCAAATACTTTCCCAACCACAGAAGTGAAGCTCGCAGGTCTATAATTTCCAGGCAAGGTCCACTAGGGGGCGCTTGTGTATTCCATTCGATATGAATGAAGGATGATAATAGAAACAAAGAAAAATATATAGTGTAGGTTTACAAGATAGATGTGGTCTGCCCTGCGTGTCACAGATTTTGCACTCAGTGTTTCTGTGTTGTTCAATGCGTAACAGGGGTAACATCAGGGTCCACGTTGGGAATATATGCCAAGAGAGAGAAACAAAAGGGGGATCCGATAGTGTATTATTATTTAAAGTGCAGGAGATGCAAAAAGTGGAAATGTACTTAAACAAGTATAGATGTGCCCATAGTTCCTGGTAACAATCTGGTCCCATCTGTATATTCCTCAATCCGGTGGGTCCAATGGTTAAATACCAGTGGGTGTACAGTGTATCATACAGCAACTGTCCACATCATAGGTATACTTAAAAAATGTATTTATTCCCAAAATGACAATATGCTGGATCTATAAAAGATGCAGCTATAAAGTAATTAAAATATAGGATAAAATAAAAAAATAATAAAATATAAAAAGCACTAGTACTGGTAAAAGGTGATAAGATAGTCCAAAATAGTCAACGCGTTTCACCATGTGAGGCTTCCTCAAATGTTTTCTCGTCTGTAGAGGTCCTTTTAAATGTACGGCGCTATCTGTTTGCCGTCTGCGTTTCAGCGTCTGCCGTCAGTCGGGTATTACTTCCGGATTTCATTCATTCTCCGTGCGTGTAGAGATCACTGCCTTGGATGTAACAGATATTTACATAGTTACATAGGCTGGAAAAAGACATGCGTCCATCAAGTTCAGCCTTTCCTATTTCTGTTAATTTGTTGCTGTTGATCCAAAACAAGGCAAAAAACCCCGGCTTCGCTCTTTCCAATTTTGCACTAACCAGGGAAAAAAATTCCTTCTTGACCCCAAAATGGCAGTCAGATTTCTCCTTGGATCAATAAGCTGTTTCCCCATAATTAAAGATTATATCCCCGAATATTATGTTTTTCCAGGTATCCATCCAGTTGCAGTTTAAACGTCTGTACAGACTCTGATAAAACTACCTCTGCAGGCAGATAATTCCACATCCTTATTGTCCTTACTGTAAAAAACCCTTTCCTCTGCTTTAGTCTAAATCTCCTTTCTTCCAGTCTAAATGCATGACCACGTGTCCTATGCATAGTCCTGTTTATGAAAAGATTTCCACACAATGGTTTGTATTGGCCCCGAATATATTTATATAACGTTATCTGCGTTTCTGTAAGTTCTAAAGGGCTTTACTGAATGCCGTTTAGGACATATCTCCATAGGGGACTGAAGTGGTTAAACTCATTGCTACGAGTTTGGCTGTTCTTCATACAACTGTTTCTGTTTCAGTTAATGATTTTGTTTCAACCTACATATTAAATTGATGATTAGCACCTGTTAGGTATAATTGTTTAATCATACACCTAATTATATGCTTATAAAAGCTCGTACTTTGTGCGAGTGTACCTAGAAAAATGGTGTTTTGAAGGCAAAGGGTGATCACAAAATATTGATTTGATTTAGTTTTTTCTTCTCTTCACTCACTTTTCATTTTGTTAAATGATAAAAATACACTAGTTGTCTATTACATTCTTACTCTACAGCATTTTATATATTGAGAAGCCATAAGATTACGTATTTTATTTATCGCATAGAGTCAGAGAAGGAATTCTGAATTCAAACTACACTTAAAATAAAGACAATTCATTCAAATAATTCAATTTGGCTATTTCCCAGCAACAATAGTGACAATTTTATCGAAACATGAGTCCAGCAGGGTTAAATCTGAATGCTTAGGGTTTCCTATGGAACAGTCAAAGGACATGAAAACATGATCTGTAGAGTTTGAATATAATACAGATAAAAATCCAAAATAAAAATCTGTGATAAAGCAGTGCCGTGTAGTGTATTTCATTGTTGCCAAACCGAGTGCGTGTATCAGACTGTAGATAGTAATACAAGCGACAGACAACGGCACCATATCTACAAGGCAGACTTTCCAGAGGGAGTAATCCGAACTGTGTCTGGAAAGCTAATCTTCCATTTCAATGTATTATTCACGTCATTTGTAAAATGCATTAATGAGCAGAATATGTAAAGTATCTATGGCAGGACTATATACAAGAATGGACAATACGTAGCTCTCCCTTTGTACAAAGTCATTCCATGTCAACAGATCTTGCATGTCACCGGGGTTTAAAGTGTATAATTCTCCAAATATTCAGCAAACTACCTGGAGAGCTTCAAGAAGTTTCAATTTAGTGAAAACACATGTGCTTCAAAACTATTTTGGATGATGACAATGGAAGATGTGAAGTTTTGCATCTTTTCAAGAGGATATCAAGTTTACATGTATGACAAGTAGTCACCACGTGATGAGAACCAGCGTAAAAACCATTCGGCCAAGCTAGTCTGTTTTTCCTGATTTAAGATTTAAACTATATTCAGCCCTGGTCTCATCTTAGATTCAGGATAGTCATAGGCCTATCCCATGCATGTTTAAACTTCTGCTTGGAGGCTGTTCCACTTACCTACCACCCTCTCAGTAAAGAAAAACTCCCTTACATCACACCCAGTGTAACCATGCCTGCCATTAGGAACTTCAAGACATATATACTTAAATATGTTGTCATATCCTGGTGCTTCATGTCTTTAATGCCTTCTGTTGAGGCCTTGCTGGCTTGGCACAGCCTCCATAGTGTAAACCAGCTGCTTGGGGAAATCAGAGATCTCCCCTGTAAGCGGCCCATTGAGTCCGAGAGGCTAATCTGTGCCCCCCCCCGGACCTGCCACCCTAGGTAGGCAGGATATGTAACTGCTTAAACATTGTTGCCAATGGAATGGAAAATGAAAGAATCAAGTGGAACAGCAGCTTTAAGACCTTATTGTGATTGAAAGAAATGCCCTTTGGCCATTCAAGTGTGAATGGTACACATCCAGAGAAAAACCAAGCCGATGGCTTTCATTCTCCAGCAGCTCTTTCTAAGTGAAAACATGGAACTAGCTTTCTATCTTATTGCTGCGTGCCAAAAAAGTCAATTAATAGGACATTGAGGAGGCATACAGAAAAGACAGGGTGCTATTTCATAAAAGATTACTTACTGGTGCAAAATAGATTGTTGGAAATCTCCTAACTCCAGAACGAAACATAGAATGCCTGGGGTGAAAAAATGTCAACATAGTTATTAAAAAATAATTGCACCACCAGATTGAAAGCATTACACAATTTATAATTGCTGTACTAAAACAGATTAAACCTTTCACATTTATTAATTCAATGAAACAAGTTATTATTGTTTGTATTGTGTTAGTGATTGTATTATTATTATTATTATTATTATTATTATTACCACCAAATGCCCTATATATAAACACAAATATGTCTTTCTTCATGTTGGCACAGAGCGACTCAGGGAAAAGTTGCATTCAAAGTGTTTAGGTGAGACCAGAAGTCAACGAAGAATTAGGGAAAATATGGAGGAGAGATTGAAGAGACTGGGAAGAGAAATAAAGGAAAAGATAATGAGAGAATGAGATGAAAAAGATGGAAAGGAAGGCTGAAAGAGAGAAGCACAGAAGAAAAGAGAAAAGCCACAGGAAAGACTTGTGCTTCATTTAGGATTTCCCTCCATTCTTAAATGCTAAGCCACAGGTCTACTTACTTGCATGGGAGAGGCTCTTGAGGTCGAGCAACAACATTATACTGACATGGATCTGTATCGATTTCCTGCAAGTTGAAATATATATTTATCACCATGTTGCCGTTGTACGCATTGTACTTTCAATTTACATTCAATCTCAGAAATTCCTTTTGATTACACATTTCACACTCCAATCTCATGCAGGACCAGCCCGGGGTTCTGGCCCCGATATTTTTTGGTTTAGCATAGCAACAAAACCCTGCATTTTAAAATATATTTGAAAAGCGCATTGTAAGAGGCTGGGGGAGGGGGACACGTGTGAGTTGCATGGATTATCAGAGAGAGTAAAGGTGTTTATGTATGTATGTGTAAGTGCATGGTGTTAGAGTGGCTATGTGTATGTATAACTGTAGGTGTTAGAGGGGCCGTGTGAGTCTGTTTGGTGCGGTGCTGACCGGCATATGTGCCGTGGGAGTAATCATACATGTGGCCGATACCACCAATGCAACGGCTGCTTCCTTGACATCATATAATAAGATTGCCGGCATCAAGGCCGACCCGAGGGGATGCAGCCTACCTGGAAATCTCTTGGTAATCCAGTAGGCCAGGCCGGGCATTTCAAAGCAGAGTTCATGCTAAATTGACTCAAACATGCATTAGAAATAAAGACACAATGCTTCGGAATGTCTAAACAAACATGCAAGGCCAATTTTAAGGGACACATCCAAATTAAAAATGACTACACCCAGGGTAGCCAAGTGGGTAGCTTTTGTCAGATGTGGAACTCCATGAATTTCGGTCAGCTGTGGGTACAATCTTTTAGAGTTCTAATTGGACATCATGGGGAATGTTGCTCCATGCCAGGCGGAGAGCCAATCATGGGTTACTCCAAGTCACTTTTAACTAATTAATTCTTGCATTCGGAATTAAGTGTCTTTGGAACCTTAAGCAAACTGTGTTTTCACATCATTGCTCCAAAATTCCCTTAATTAAGATTCACTGTTTTAATTGGATCTTTAACAACTATAGGGACCTCACAGCATTATTCTAACATATAGGAACACAGCAAATGGTGTTATGATGTCAGTGGCAAGCAAAACAAACTGTCAGGAACTACAGATTTATCTTTATGTAGTAAAGTTTATTTCTCGATATTCAATCTTACATCTGGTACGTTTGGCTGCACCGTCACAATCCAAAATGGCTGATCTTTGTTTTCTTGTTGGAAAACTATGTTAGGAAAAATATCCACATGTTTAATAAAAAAACAGTAAAATGAACTAGGGGGGGGCATAAAAATGAAAATGATCAGCAAGTAGGTACTGATCAGTAAAAACAGGCAGTGTGTGGGCAAAAATCAACAGGGTAACTGTTAAGCCGTATTTGTTTGCCCCTCATAGCATGCCTAAAACCATTGTACCATAGACACGTGCCAAGTACACCCTACTGACTTATGGACATTTTACAAAAGGATTCCTCACATCTCGTGTATTGGTTCACAAAACTATGAGTATCAGAGTACGTTGGTGACCTCTCGGGCAATCAAAGGGTTCAGATGCATAATTCACAGATGATTCACTAATGATTGACACGTCAGTGTCTGATGGATGCTTGTTAATACAAGCATAAAAAAGTAAAATGTTTTTCTGCTTATCTATACTGTATCCCCTTAAGGACAATGGGCGGTCCCTAAACCCATTGAAAACAATGCATTTTGACCCCGTACATGTACGGGTTTTGTCATTAAGGGGGTATATATTATATATATATTTCATATAAATATCAGCATTTCGATATATTCATCCCAAAGGGTTCTACAGTTCAATAATGACAAGGGATATAGGATATGGGCAATGCATTTGTTTTCATACAGTGTGTGTGGCTTTCTATAAATAATCGGGGCTCTAGGTTACTCTTATTTCATTTCATTACCTAATTGATATCATTTAGTGCAAACTAGCTGAGTGGTAACATGACTGTTACATAACCCTCTTGCACCTGTCAAAGGGACTGGCGGACGCAATAGATACAAGCCAACTGTCCATCTTCATCAACAGGAAAGAACCTCCAGGTTACAGAGCCAAGCTTTACCTGCTTCGTACACCGCGGGAGAAATCACACAAATAAGAATAATTTAAAAAAATGAGTAGCCCCTGTGCCTACAGCGAGCGTGAAATACAAACGGAGGAGAGCTTGTAGGTGTGTAAAAGATAGATCCTATTGAAACAATAACGATCAGGTAATCAGTTGGGTATATATAGGTGTGTGTGTGGTGAAGACAGATAGGGGTAGGAATGGCTGAAGAAGGTTAAAGCAGGGCTGAAAAGCACTGCAGGGGTGGTAACTATAAGGGGTCTTTTGTTTCCCTGATGTTACAGATCTCTCTTCTTCAATTTCCTTACATGGTACGAGGGACAAGGGAGAGCTCCAGGTTTTGATATGATAAACACTCTACACCAAGGCTGGACAACCCCTGTCCTCAAGGGCTGCAAACGGGCCAGGAAGCATTTTGCAAAAACAAGAAAATGAATATATTTTAAATGAGAAGCCTGTTCTAAATGTCAAAAAAGTGTGGTCTGTGGACCTCAATGACTGGAGTTGTGCGCCCTGCTCTACACAGTCCCCATCCCCCCATGCAGGAAGGTGAAGGTCGCCATGGATACTCCAGCCATGATATATACTTTAATGCACATGCTGACTTGAAGTATACCACATGCAAGGAGATATGTTATCCCTGCACAGAAAATGACACGCGGGGGCACGTGTTGCTTTGGTCCCACAAATCCAAGAAGCAGCCCTAAAACAGGTTAACATAACTAACATTATGGTAAATAAATGCATGTGCCTATAGCCATTAACCTGCTGTTTTTTCCCCAAAACCTAGTAAATATCTATGTGTAGCGGTAACATTTTATTTTCAAGATATGTTTAAAAATGATCATTTTTTTCTGTTCCTATCTTAATATCACCTTGCACCTGATTTCACCCTAACTGGATTTTTGCTTTCTAAACATTTCAACTCTTTTTTAATATTCTGCCTGTTAATAAAATCTTTAAGAAACTCCAAATTAAAAACAATATTAACATCAGCATATTGCCAGTTCTTATTCTCCAATGATGATACGTGTAATATTTTCCTAAGTCAATCTTTAACACCTGTGAATTTAGCCACATTTGATTTTTTTACTTTACCTTATCTTTAATGCCGAGGTGGATAACTTGTCTCGATGAATTCTTAAACGAGTACGTCTGCGGGAGCTTGGATGTCAAGGAAGCCAGATCAAGGAAGTTGTAGCAACCAGGTAGCAGCATCTCGCCTGACCCTGCCGTGCTTAACTTCACTTTCCTGCCCGGCCCTTTGAAATTATAGGATTTCTGTACGGGATTAAAATGGGCATCTTGGAGAAAGTCCGGCACATTATAGGTCCCTGGGGGTGGTGTCTCCTGATAGGACAGATGAAGTCATTTTACATAAAAAAAGTCGCAATTATTATTGGGTGATAAGTGAAGCGACAAGAGATAAAGGTGTAGAAAGAATGTTGCAGTAAAATAGTAAAAAGAGGTAAAAGTGTTATCAAACTGTGAAGATCTGAACGTGCAGGGAGAAGGTGGTCAACAGAAATGATCATCAGTGGAGAAACAAGAGGTCATAGTCTAAAACAGAGGTTTGGTGGATAAATGGAACAGCCTAGCATCTGCCGATTAAAATATCTTTGCTAGGTTACAGTTCTAACTGCATCAAATATCACGTTTTTGTTCTAAAATATAAATTTTCATAAGAACCATTTGGCTCATCTGTCCTTCTTATTATTTCTACTGTAAATAATACTCAAACATCGGACTTTTCTTCGTTCCAGGGTAGCCATACGCCAATCTCATGCACTTTTACATTTCTTTGTTGTATTAACCTCGGCCACTTGTGCTGGGAGACTGTTCCACTTATCTGTGACCCACATTAAAATAAAACTTTCTGAAATGACTGCTCACACTATGACCTCATGTCATAACATCTCATCTCCTTTGAAATATACTTCCCTCTTATCCTTTTATATATTGAAATGTTTCATATAAGATCTCTTGGTACCTGAGATGTTGCTGAGGTTACATTGTCAACTCAAAATAGTTCAATTACAATCTTGGAAACCGATGCCTGCATATAAGCAATAGGCCAAGTTTATTTTTCTTGGGACTCTAGAGGATTCCAGAGGATGCCAACAGTCAGACACCGGGGCTGGGAATGGTTTTCACACTCTACTTAAATACTTAAAGCCTGATGGAAACTTTGTTTATGAACATTCTACTGGATTGATTTGGCAGGGAATCTTAATTCGTATTACTTTTATTGTAGTTATCCACCACGAACTTCTCTCCAACAATTGCTTTTTCTTTTCATTGTCCTACAAGAGAAATGAACCATCATAAATGGTGACCCAGCAACCACTACTAATGCCAGTATCACCAAATGCTGGTGACATATGTCGGCTAGAATGTCATCCCGGTCACCACATACCTCCAACACTTTAAACGGCGAAAAAAAAGAATTGAATAAACACTTTCTCTGTTGTTTGCGTACATATTACAGTGAGTTTTATGGCTGTAGATCACTTTAATAAACCCAGCAACCATTCTGAGCTCTTAGAAACAAGGAACACCAGGGAACGAAAGATGGGCATAGGGATTCTACTTACTGGATACCACTGATGCTGGCTCAGGTAGTTTCCAGTGTGGCTGACTGGTTGCAGGTTGCTGCGCTCACGTGACTGCCTTCCGCTAAATCCAAGAATGCTGTCTGCAGAGAGGGTTGTGCGTGCCCCAGACATGCATGCGCAGGCCCACTCATGTAACCTTGTTTTAATTTCGATTTACCTTTTTCTGAGCTTCAGTGTCTTCAGTTGATTCCTCCATATCGCCACCTTTGATCTGTGTGGAGAACTTTTATTGAGTAAGTCTGGAGTGAATATGACAATGTGCATGACTGTTAATATATAGACTATGATACTTTGTTATATTATAATATATCCAGGCAGACAGGCTTTTTGCCCCTTGGAATTACACCCTGGGATTCCCCATGTGACTAATCATTAATGCAAGATGCTTTATACAGGGCAAGGAGTGTAACAAGGTTCAAGCGATAAGAGATGTGATGACCACCATTTGAATGACCAAGGAGGCCACCTTGGATGGTGAGCTGGTGGCGGGCGTTGCTATCAGCCATCTAAGCAAGTTCTTATAGAAAGCTTGTGACTTGAAATTTAGGAACGCGTACTGCAGCCTGTACCGGGCCGCATTATGTTTAAAGGTAGCCCTCTGAGAAGGAAAATGTGTATAGGAGTTTCCTAAGATCCAATGACGAGGGGAAGCTTGAGTCTGGGATATGCTGAGGATATGCTTAATAATTAATCATTTGACCAGAGCTACTATGTCGTAGTTTAAATACTGATGAAATGGTTTATACAGTTAGGGAGCACAAACCAAACAAACTCACTTGCTGAACATGCTGAACCATACCGGCCATTCTGAAACTCACTGATGCCAGATTTCCCGTATGATGATGGCACTGAACTCCGAGATTATGGGGTGGGGTTGATTCCTTCATTTGTCCACATCTGACCATGGTCAAATTATTATATTTTTTAAACGCTAGAACCGCAATGTTTGTCGCCAGTTCAAGTACTGAGTCAGTCTGAACTGCATATAACACCATGCGCAACGCATCCCTCAATGATCTATGGTTTACTGTGTTTCTGTCCCACCAGCAAATAATTGTATTGTATTTGATTAGTCTCTGTCATGACTAATGATTTGCATGCTAGAAGGGCTTAATAAGCACTAAGAGCATTCCAAATTTAACCCCTTAAGGACAATGGGCGGTCCCTAAACCCATTGAAAATGCATTTTCAGCCGTACATGTGCAGGCTTTGTCATTAAGGGGTTAATAACGTGTATTACTATTTCCTAAATAGTTTCCAAGCCATAGTTTTTTTAATGCCAAAGCATTAAGCATTAATTGATCAAAATCATGTTTAGCTGTATACCTATATAAAATATCAAGAGCTTTTAGACACCAATTTTCACTTTGTAAACTGACTGAAACCTAGATTAAATACCCATAGTATAACACTGCAGGATATAAAGGTGCTATATATACCGTATATTATCAATAACAATAATAAAATAACTTGAATAACTCAACTTCTTCCACCCTGAGTGTATGAAGGCAGCGTGAGAATAGTGAAGTGTGAAGAGATTTCATAACCTCTGAGCTGGTGGTTGATGATGCTGTCAAGATATGTCTTGTGTTCATACGGAACCCTCATGACTTGCGAAGAAGTATTGCAACTTTCCCCAAACCTCAATACGCTTAAATGAGACCACGAGAAGGAAGCTTATGTGGAGAAGTTAAATAAAAGTTACAAGAGGAAGCTTGTTATTGGGAAATGCTGAGTTAGCAAGAATCATAAAGCGCCATTTATATGAGGGATAAGGCAAGCGCTTCCAATGCTGTCTACAAATTATACTGAAAGGACCTTGATGTGCATGCAGGTAGTTGGACATGTAAAACGGTTGCTAAGTTAGAGGGGGTAAAAAACAAAACAAATGCCGATTAGAAATGTAGCAATAATTATAGCACACCCTAGAGATGTTTAAATAAAGGGTTTAATAATATAGGCGTTGCATAAGAATTCACTGGTAATATTATTGGGTAAGACCACATGCATGCTCTATGAAAGCTCTCCATTAATAGAAGCCAGAAGCAATATTCTCACAAAAACCCCCCCCAGAAGTTAGGACCCCCAAGAATAAAGCTGCTGACACGTCCCTTACGGCGACAGGTGGTTGAGAGGACTTTGAAAAGGCGAGACAGCAATAAACGTAGACACCTAGAACCCATTGTGATATCCAGTAGCCGCTGAAATTACCAGCATTGCACAAGGTGGTTTTGAAACCAGATCCGGTTGTTACAAGGGTGGGGTTGTAAGACGGGATTTTACCTTCTACACACAAGGTAACACCTGGCCCAAAAGTGGAGGAACATTAGATACGTGCCTGCCCAGAAGTTAATTGCGTGAAAATTAGATACAGAATTGTGCTTATTGTTATAATACATTAGCAGTTGTAATTCATCACTTTTGGTGCTAATTATGATGGATGTTTCCAAGCCTTATCCAGGTCTGAAGGATAAATTATCTAAGCTTCTGATCCGTGCATGGATTTCATGCCTAAACACAGCGCACATAACACCAGATGCGTTTTATCTGTCACAGGGTCCCATTGCAACCCGCGTGCACAGAATGTGCTTCACTATAATAGTATCAAACATCAACTTACAGTACAGCACCGTGGAATATGATGGTGCTATGAAAAAACACATACAAGAGGGGAGAAAATACACAAACAGGTAAAAGTAGCAGCACTAGCTTAATGCTCTGATTATTTTGCCAAGTGGCGACTGAGCGGAGAAATTAAGTTAAAAAGGTCTTCACACTTACAGCACCAAAAAGGCTTTTTTGCTCTGGGTTTTATTTGTTTGGCATGGAAAGATTTCTTACCTTCTCAATATAGTTTAGATTTTCGCTGCTTGCTTTTGCGATTAATCCCACTGCAGCCATGTCTGTTTCTCTTGGTTGCCAAGATACCGGGCATTCCTACACATCCCTAAAGCCAAGTCACCCGTGCAACCAAAACACATTGTTAAGCAGGCTTCTTGAGACATTGTGTTATCGTTTGCCGAATACCTTATGCTCACCGATAGTATTTCAGGATCTGTTGAACTACAAGTCCCAAAATTCTCAGCAATGGGTAAGCTGAGCGTTGTCTAAATGTCATTGTGTCAGATGGGCAGGGCCCTCATAAGAGGGGCAATGTTACTCGTGGCTCATCACATTACAATAATGAGGAAACTTAAACCTACATTGGATGAAATAAACCGATACCCATGGCGTAAGGTTTTTGCAACAGGCAGACTTTCAAAGTTATGTTTGTATATTATATTTTGGGCATGAACTGCTTTGATTAGTTTATTCTAAAGCGCCATCTCAACCATGGCGCCATCAAATCCTAACCACACACACAGAAGCCAAGTCACAACAGCTTTGTTCAGTCTGTAACACAAAACATGCAAGGGGAGAGGGTATTGTGATGAGAACATACCCAAGACCTACTGATGCTCAGTGAGTGCCACTGAATGAAAGGTTAGCAACCAACATTTAAGAAAAAATAAATTCAGAAGAGTTTGCTTGAGAGTGGCATTTAAACCCATGCCATTTTTTGCATTATTTGTATACCTTTGTAAATACTTTGTCTGGACTTGGCACAGCGCACTCCACATACACACTGCCACATTGTAGCATAAATTATTGCACAGCACTCTTACAACCACAGCAATTTAACACTCCAACATACACACACAACCACAACATGTAAGCTTGCTAGACATACACCCGCAATTCTTTAAAACAAGCCACAGTAAAGGAAGCCATAATAAATTTTTTTTATTGGAAAACAAATATACAACTTGGAATGGATTTGAGGCAAATTTGTGCCATTAAGCAGGATATTCTGGAAAAAAAAAAGCTTAAAAAAGTAAACCTTTTACTGGTGAATGAGCTCACAACTCAGTAACTTAATGCACTGCAAGCTCTTCAGTGAAAGTGGGTAAAGGAAGAGAAAACAAAGTTTAAAAGCATAGTGAAGATGTACACAGGACAGGAGCAGAGGAACACAGAGGGAGAAAGGGAAAATGTGTACAAGTTCCTGGGTATACCAGTTTTGCATTAGTGCAACATAATTTCAGTATTGTTAACCATCTGTAGTTTAGTTGTTTACTCCACATTCCAACAAGCATACAGGTTACTTGAAGAAATCCAATTTTATAGGGAAGATAGAAAAAAAAAAATCTAGACGCTCCATGTCAGAACAAAATTCATCAAGCTAATATTTGTGCACTATGGGCTTAGAGGAACTCCAGAGTAAGCCACATGCAGCTTGTTACTTGATCACCTTTCCATGGAAACAAATTTAAGACGGTGACAGTAATATGGGAAACATGAATGAAATTCTAAATTACTATACATGCATTCTTGACAGTAAGGGGAAACATTTTACAGATAAGTTACAAACAAGAAGGCAAATAAACATCTTTGTACAAGAAATTTAACACATTCTGTACAGTCTTCACTTTGCTGTCATCATTTGTACAAATTCTAGAAGAGAGAAGAAACACATTACAAAAACTGAGTACCATGACATGGTCAAGACAGCATACAGCAGATAATCACTTCTAAATGTGAAATGGTCATAGTGGTGTGTAGTGGGATTTGAGGTTACCAAACTGGATTAAGTTTGTGTTTGGGCATGTTTATACAGACATCTGTAGGATATTTATCCACATTATGTTGGTGAGGGGGGCAGCTGATCCTAACATGCGTCCAGCAAGGAAACTCCTTATAAATTTAAGATTAGGCATAAACACCCAGGTTTATTAATTGGGTGTGAAATTTCAAGAAAAGTTTCAAATATCAACAACTGAGGGCTAGCCATGAAGGTTCTCAGCTATCCACCACTACATGAAAAGCCCTGTTGTACAAACCAGCTGCCTCAGCACATGTATATTACATGCTAGGACAACTCAACCAGGAACTGACGTTTAGCTGTGGCACTGCAAGCCAATGCATGTGAAACCTGTCAAACAATGTCAATTACACAATCCCATGTAAAATGCACTTTCCACAGTATTTGCTTCGCCAGACTTATTGTTTGGACGATTGTACTTTTTGATATTTTGGAAAGGCTTCTAACATTTGCCGAAAGATCAAAAAGAGGAATGTTTTCATTTAAGCAATCTTACCTTCGTAATTTACTTGACCATCTCCATCAATATCTGCTTCCCTGATCATTTCATCAACCTCTTCATCTGTTAACTTCTCACCAAGATTTGTCATCACATGACGGAGCTCTGCGGCACTTATATAGCCGTTCCCATCCTACAAATAGGGTGGGGGACAGTATAAATAGACCAGAAGTCTTACTAGCAATTTGCTGGCTTAAGCAGGGTATTATGCAAACTCCATGCAAATCGGTTAGGCAGGCAGCACTAGAACATGTGCATTACATTCTGGTCAATTGAATGAATGTTGCACAAGCTTTTAATAATCATGTTACAGAGTATAGTTGCCAAATCTCAACATTCCACAATCTCTCTAATCCCAATATTTCTGACTCCACTTGTGGAAGTTACCATGTAACTATGCCAATGGAGGCTCTGGACTCATTGCACAAGGCATGGAGGCAGAACAAGTTTTATCACCCCAAGATTAAGCAAGCAAAGCCATTGCAATGTTCATGAAGCTGTCACAGATCAGTACAGAGTTTCACTTCATATATAGTGCACCTTCATTCAGAAAGACTTTGGAATGATTCTAAGTGTGCTGAACCCATTTTGTAGCGAGTTACCTTATCAAACACACGGAATGCTTCTCTGATTTCTTCTTCACTGTCTGTATCTTTCATTTTTCTAGCCATCATTGTTAAGAATTCTGGGAAATCAATAGTCCCATTACCTGTGGAAGACAGCATCAAGTAAGTTCGATGCCCTGGAGGGTGGCCAATAACAAATAATTAAGCAACAGTGCTCACCATCTGCATCTACTTCATTGATCATATCTTGTAATTCTGCTTCTGTGGGGTTCTGTCCGAGCGACCGCATAACTGTGCCAAGCTCCTTAGTTGTGATTGTGCCGTCACCATCCTTGTCAAATAGCGAGAAGGCTTCTTTAAACTCTGCAAAACAGGAGAGGGAAAAGTCATACAAGGTCTCGTTTCATATTAAGCTATTTGTAGAATGTGCTTTGCCAAAACCAGGCATCGGTGCCATGCAACTCATACCTGCGATCTGCTCTTCTGTCAGTTGGTCAGCCTAAGAGTGGGGAGAAAACAAAAAAGAATCAATATAGTGTTGCCAATGCACGATTTAGTAATAACTTTAGTTAAAATCCTCACATGCAACACCAAGTAATCTTAGAACACTGGTGTTGTAGAGCTCAAGATGATCATGTGTGACCGAGGATATCTTTCCTCTAACCTTTTAATACCTGGCAAGCAGCATTACAGTGTCTCAAAATAACCCTTCACTAAGGCGGAATGATCCAAAAAGTTATCAGTTTTCTTCTGCTCGCTCAGCAGTTCAACTGGCACAATACACCCACTTGTCATGTGCTGTAGAAACTTGACCTTTGCCTGCTTCTCATTCCATTAGCCCACCATTTGAGGACCATAACTGACACAAGGCTGAATGCAGACCAGGGAACCGCAAACCCTGCACACACCACTAAAGATTAGCGACAAGTCTCAGGAAATAATGTTCAGATAATCTTCACTAACTTCTAAACTGCAGCATTCTAGAGCCAAGACAGACTGAATGATGTCTTATCACTAGGAATAAGTCCAAGAATTTTTAAAAAGTTCCTTTTTTAATAAAAGCTTCACACATATCCTGGGCTGGAGTAGGCGTAGCACATGCTTGAGAAACAGTACAATCGCTTTACAAATCTTCTGATGTGCAGACTGGCAGCTGCCTGGTGTTAAACTGACATATTAATGTGATCTCAAGAGGATGAGCAAACCAATCAGCATGATCTTGTTGAAAAAGTTCCAAGTTTTTTGAAGTGCATGAGTGATCACTGAATGGAAACAAAGGTTGACAACGTGCCACAGTGGCATTTAGGAATACACTTGTTTGACTGTTCAATTGGCCGTGGATTAACACATTACAATGAATGATGTTCTGGATTTACTTACTATGAGAGCCTAAAATGTGCGGCTTCAGGGGATGGAGTGGCTAGGGTTATTACGAGCTGTAAATCTGACTACCGAGACACAGATTAAGACACTATACACCTTATGGCAGCTGTAGCACTACTGGCACACACTGCTATTACCAAAGTTGAACAATGACATGTATGCATGGTATATGGTGGGTTTTTAATGTATGGTTCATATTACACAGAAGTCTGGTCTTAGTATCCAGCCACTAAACCCAGGAGCTGCCAACACTACTGCACTGCTAAGTAAAGTGACCCTTACTGATCACCCAGCAAGGCATATATATGCCAAGTAGAGGTGGTGCCAAACAACTGAAATACTAAGTGCCAGGATGGAGTTCCTAGTTGCCATGGCATGTGTATACATTAGAGACCCCTCCTCACCCCCCCCCAAAAAAACAAAAAAAAACAACAAAAGGTTTGTTACAACCCATAACCTGTGAAGTGCAGTGAAGTTAAAATGTAGGATTAAAAGGCAGACCAGTAAGCAGCTGAAGTAGCTGCCTGTAGCTTGTGGTCTGCAAGTAATTAGCTATGAAACAGTCTACTGGCTTATCTGTATATTATTGTAATCACACCTCTGCACCCTTAAGACTAAACATTCTACAAGAGTCTGTGTCACATGACAACACTTAGACGTAGAACTAGTGACAGCACCACCATGAACATAAGCATAGACTGCATCACAAGCTTGGATGCCTCTCCAAGTATGATTGGCAATTCCATAGCTTTTCATGGATGTTTGAGGAAACACCTAGTTTTTAAGAGCTTGAATGGAGTGTTGGTTACAACCGAAAAGGTTTCACCACTCCTATGACACAAACTACAGTAACAGATGGAACACTTGCCTACAATAACGTCAGCGTCAAACAGAAAAACCCACACCTACAAGTCTTGACATTACAAAACACATGCCTAGGTTTCAGGTTCAGAGACCAGTTGCAGCGCTTAAGACTTCACTGGTGACAGTTTAAGGAGGTCACCAATCTATACTGCAAGCTCACTCTCTAGTGCCCTCAGTGAACGCTTACTTCCATGACTTTATATTCATTCGACGCTAACAGATTGGGTAGTTTTGGGTTGACAAATTACTTGCGCGCAGAACATTGAACAGCTGATGAGATCTGTGTGGGGTTATTCCTTTGCATTTTTAAAAACCAAATCAATAAAACTCAAGACATTAGAGATGCTGTACAACATTCAAAAGGTTGTGACCTCGCCAGAGCGTTACGCAAATAAGCCTTAGTACATCTTTTCTCTGAGTGTTTGACACAAAAGCAGGGCTGATAGTTGCCATGGTTTGTGGCAAAACAATAACTGCATTGCATTGTAGGACTTTTGGGCATTCAATGGGAACGTTGTTTAATGAAGTGTTAGCCCAACACAGGGGGTAAATGGCACAATTGACGTATATTTAATTGAGACTGGCTCCAAGCCTCAGAACCATGAGCAATCTTACCTCAAATACTCCAGCCTTAATCTATGCCGTTTCTTCACTGGCATATTGTTAGATTCTACCCCATTTTGACCGATAACAGGTTCATCTAGTTTTAATGGAATTAGGACTTTCCTGCCCAAACTGCTACTGGGCTCAGCTAACCATTTGCATTTTTTTTTAATAAAAGAAAACACCTAGTTAGATGCACGACAGGTGTAGGTGTTTGGGAATAAACTAAGCATTTATTGCCATTCAGTTTAAGGCCTTCCATGAATAAATAAAGCAGATAGTCTGGGCAAGTATGCAATACCTTGAGGCCTAGACTATGAATGCTAAGCTTTCAGGATCTAAAAATTTGGCTATATATATTTTTCTTAGAAATAAGGCCCACCTATGGGAATATGCCAAATAGACAAATGGGACACCAAGTCTTTAAAGTGATTTATGGTACTGTAACAGGACTTCCTTTGTATTTGTACAAATGCTGGCTTTTTAGAGTTTTCTTATACATGGAATGCCCATAAACTGACGGTACGCGTTCCTATGAGCAGGATATGCACCACCTGCAGGCTTTACATCACTTCTCTGCCATCACTATGCTTATGGCAGAGAAGCCAATACACTAAAAGCGGGCTAACCTTGCCTTCCTATAGAGAAAAGCTAAAGGAATGCATGTGGGAACATCAGCTATGAAGGGTCAGCGGCCAACAGGAAGCAGAACACGAGCCAAGTGCCACACCCACGGCCCTCAAAGAAAAGTTTAGAGGGTTCTTTGACTACACCTCCCAGGCAGCAGAAGACTATCCACGGGAATAAAACTAGTGGTCTCAGCAGTCACACCCCGCTAGAGACTATGGTACACATGGTTCCTATAACAGCAACTCTTTGACTAGGCCAAGTAAGTCTGCCCAAAAAGCCAGCCATTTCTGAATCCTGTCACATAAAACTGATCTTCTGGGGAATGCAATGCTGACAGCACTGTTCCGTCTGAAGTATCACATAGCTGCCATAACATGCTTTTAATCATATGAAGTGTTAGTATCTGAGGGATGTAGAAAGATTGAAAGGTTCTGATGGTATGATCAGTACCAGTTGGTACTGATCATACCATCAACCTGGCACTGATGGGCACAATGTGTAAGCTGCAAGCTGACAGAGGGATGCGAGCCCAATCCCAAATACACTGCCATAGTACGGTGTAGCATTTACCCCAGCCTCATACTTTGCGTTAAAATGCAAATTCATTTACCCAGAAAGGCAGGCTTGTCACTGTGCTCCATTGTACGGCACTAATGGAGTGAGCAGGACACATGCCCTTCCTACCGGAAACTGCAGCACAATGCAGCTGGACCCACCCTGATACAGGGAGGAGACCAGATAGGACATTATGGGTGACAGGGGGCTGCGCCTTACTTACTCACTGCCCTAGTTCTACAGACCAAAGCACAGTGTTCTGTGCATACCAGCCATTTCACCTTCTATGCTGATCATGAGCCAACACCACCAGTCTATCGAAAGTTATTACACGACTACAAACCATCTGCCCCGACGGTCTACTGCAGGCGATCAGTCTATAGGTACACGAGCCGACCAGCTCGCTGACTGGCTGCAAAACCCCCACCCAGTTTTCCTCAAGCATCACTCGACCCAGTTTACAGATGGGTTATTCCGGATTATGTAACAGGTACTCTATAGCCCACTTACAGCGAGAGATCAGCCTAAAGCAGGGCGTGGGAGGGAGCAGCGCAGCAGCCATATATCTCAATGCAACACAGCCCAGCCCAAGATAACCCCTCAGGCTGAAAAAAATACACAAAGCATTACTGGGGCAAAGGGGTATATTTTACACTGCATATATCATACACCGTAACAAATAGGACACATTGTAACACTAGCAGTGCAGCCTCAGGCAATAAGAATCCATCCCACCACAATACATTAATAGGGCCACTGCTACAATGCACCAGCCCAAGGTTTACTACAGCCACATTCGAGCTGCTTCGATGGTGACAGCTCTAGATTAAACACATCACACATAGAGACCAGTATCTCCTGCAATGAATGAATCAGTGATTTCACACAATGCATACAGACCGCACATGTGGGCTAACAACCTTACTAAGGGGGCTATCACAAGGGAAAATCCTAAACTGATGGCAAATTAACGATTTAATAGGAGGTAGCAGTCTGGAGCACTCCAGCTAGCCCCACATCAAGACCTTAATGATCACTGACAAGCCAAAGGATAAACGTAGCCATTTAATGAATCAGACCCCATATCTATAAAGAGCCCCGAGCACAGGCGGTCGGTGAGAGCAGACTCAAACTCTGCGAGCTGCTCCAAAGATTCTACGTGACCGGTTAAAAGCCTACAGAAAGAGGCATTTACCCAGCCCAACAAGAGCAATACAGAGAAATGCCCCAGGGTCAGTGTCACTTTATCCGCCCATTAAACAGGCGGCTAAGAAACAAGCACTTCCATTCATAAAAATCTACGCAAACATAAGAGGCGAATCAAGAGAGCAGAAAATCCTTGCACCGGCGAGACAGGACACCTCCCTTCCGTCAAACGGTCTGAGCCATCACCATGAACCACCGGCCGCACCGAATAAAAAGTGCGTAGTAAGTCCATCGGCAGGAGCCGGCATACAGGACACTGCGAGCACTTACTGATGCGCCAGAAAACTACCCAGTCCGATGACAATCCGCAGGGCAGCGAGGAGCCCCTGGGCATTACTCACCATTTCTAAGTGTGGTTAGAAAGCGCGCAGCTCCAGTAGACTCAGAACAGACAACTGCAACCCTCACAGGATCGACTCGGACTAATTTCTAACCGCCGCCAACGGCCCTACATAAACACCTCCCTCGGCACTGTATCTCTCCGCCAGTCACATAAGCCCGCCCCTAAGAGAAAATGATGGCGCGGCTTCCTTATTCGTGTTAGCTACCCCATCGCCACTTCATTAGAAACAGGATTATTCTGACAATACAGCAAGAAGCTGCCTGTAAAAGTTTTCGGAAAGCCGTCGTGTGCTATTCCCCACTATTTCGTGCTAGTTTGGTTAATGTTGTGTAATGGCGGGTACAAGTCAGGGGACTATTTTATCACAGCGAATGTGCACATTGAAGTGGTCGTGTAGATGTGCGAATGTGAGGAGCGGGGCTCTGATTGGTCGCTTGGTACCTGCAATGCGTCACTCGGGCATGCACAGTGTGGTTTGCAGCGCCCCGTGCGCAATAATGGCAGATGCGAAACGCAGTAGAATAGGGAGGGGGAGCCGGGCGGGAGTATCCCCATTATCGGCACTTTCATTACCTGTACGGGCTGAACACCATTATTATCTTCCTTACCTACATAAACAGAGACGGGGCTGGTGTGCAAAGTTAGCCACTTACTAGTACTTTCATTATATGTATACTTAAGGTTGCTTATATGCAACATGAGGCATCCCTAGGGGTTGGAATAAGCAACAGTATCCATGCCACTTTATTCTATGGGGTACTTTTTACTAAAACAATATTAATGCAATGATAATTTTCCTCGGCTGAGCTTAAGTTGGAAAGTCTGTTTCCAAACTAGGAACCAGCCGATCCCAGTGGAAATTATAGCAATTAATTCAATGTATGGGGCGATACAGAAAACTTGCAAAAACTCTTATTTTAAAGCTATGAAGGGGGCCGGTAGGACACAAGTAGGCCTAGTATGAGGAGACGTTGAGAACTGCAGACGTTGGCGCGTAGCGTCACCAATCAAGAAAAAGAAGTGGCAATAAAGTAGCAGGAAACCCACCTTTTTTATTTCTAGTGGGCAGACTCAGTCCTCTTTATCTAGTTTTGGTAAACCAGGCACTAGATCCTACCTAGCATTTGTCCCTGAGATATCTGCAATGTGACACATGCAGTTTTACGACAGCTCATTGTATCTGTCAGGGAAAGGCTGCGATAGAAAAATGCTGCTTTTGTTCATTAATGATTAGAGTAATGCAGAGAGACTTCCCGGCCAGCTTTCTGCCCTGCGTATTGCTTACCAACGTTTAAACGCGTGAAATATGTCTCTACCTAAATGTGCATTCTTCAGCGTTGGACACGTTTGGAAGTTTTGTAATTCAAGCTATTTCTGGGCTGGGCACCTGTTTTGGTGATGGTGTCCACGGGGTGTAGGCTTGTGCTGGTGATTCTTTACAGATGTTTGAAAGGAGTGATTTAGCAGATGGGATTTTGGAAGAGGTAGAAAGGGGTCCATGCAGGTTCACACGATTCAGTGCCTCGGTAACCCCACATTGAAGGAGAATGGGTGCTATAGATAATGGAAGGATAGAGTCACTTTTCATTCGGTGAAATGAATATCCCTCACAATAGAAGTAACTTGAAACTAGTGAGCATTAGTAAGTCATCATGTACTAGTTAATGATTGCTGTTTTTTTGAACAGGTCTTATTCTGGTATGGCAGATACATACTTGGCTGTTAGAATACTGTACAACCCAATAAGGAAATCACACTTAAGGCTCAAGCAAAGAAATGGAACGCTTCCTAACATAGGTGGGATGAAAATCTGTTGTAAAATAAAATTGATCATGGGACCATCTGTTTGTAGCCACCTTGAACTACTTGTTTGAATATCATCTGCTTCAAAAGCAGCCAGCTAACTACCTCTGTAGAGGCACTGAAGATATTACAAATATATAGAAAGGAGGTCCTCCTGCACATCAGGTTTGGTTGTATGATGTAACCTAAACCTGATTTTTACCATGAAGCAAATGTTATGTACTTGTCCTAGACTTGTGCGAGACACAATTTATGCATAGAAGTGATATATAATACATATAATACTCGAGTATATTAACATACAGAATATGCCATACAGTGTTACACAAAGTATTTGCGGAATTGTTTAAATAGCTTGCCTAAAATAATAGTGCAGTGAAGGTTTTTGTGTAGGGGATGTGGGGCAGCATTATTGAAAAGCCATAATAAGGAGGCAAAGATGATGGAAGTCTGCTATGATGTGTCAAATCATTTTCAGGCTTCGTCATCAATTACCTCTTTCTCTTGCTTTTAAAATTCACTTTATCTGTCTCTTCTCTCCACATGTAACTGTAATCTATCAACACCTTGGTCGTACATCCCAGTTTATTGATCACTTTGCTGTGTAACACTTTCACTCCTTTACTATCCCCACAGTAATCCCTGGTGACAGAAACATGCCTATCAACAATACATTTTCCCTTCCCACCTCTCCGTGTGGACCGCTCCTCACTGCTCTGCAAGTTGATGTGATCTCCCAATTTACAAACACGCACTATTCTTCTGACCACCACCTCCTAACTTGCAACCTTGCAACCTTGCTATACCTTCCACCCCTCCTCCACCTAAAAAGCAATGCAAATGTATGGAAATCTCTGGGACATTGACCCTTAACACACTTCTACCTCTTTTTTTAAGAATCTGCCTCCTCTTGCACCGCTGTTGCCACATATGCTAGTCGTAGTTCTAGATATGGTTCCTCCACCCCTCATGCCTTCCACCTCATCCAGGGCACAACAGACCCCACAGCAGCAAATATGCTCTTGAACTGCTTAGCATCTGTAATGGAAATTGTGATTACCTGGGGATTTTGTACGCAACAAATCCCATACTTCTGCTTTCAACCTTGCAAAGCAAACTTACTTTCATCTCCTTACTCTTGCATCCTTAAATGCCTGTTTTACCCTTTTAACACCTCCCTTTAGTCTTTCAACTCATGATCATGCTAGCCGTTTTAAAAATGAAATTCTATCAGGGATAACATCCTCCCTCGTGGTGCTACTTGCATGGTTCTTCAACCAATTCATTACTTGGTGGTCTTGTGTTATATTCAGGATAGCCTTAAACGTATCCTATAAATGTTTACATTTCCTCATTGTGTTAACCTCTACTACTTGTGCTCCAAGACTATTCTACTTATTATCCAATCCATTTTAGTAGCTCTTCCTTGGACTATGAAATAGTTCCAACTAGAAATATACATTTAAAAAACCTTAAAACCTTTCTTACCCCATTCAGAAGTTCAAAAATAAGAAAAAAATGTGTGGAATGAATGTGGGAGCATCTTACTTCCTTGTAAACTGAAAAAAAGACGATTTTGGAATATTTCTCTACTCAAGGAATGTTGAACATAAATCTGGTTCTTTGGGTTGTGTGGGTACACTAAATATAGAAAAGAAGAATTGTGGTTGAACAAGCATATCCTAGAAATGACAAAAAAAAAACTTGGGGGGGGGGGGTAAACTCCTCTGTCACCAGAATGTTAATATTTTTCATGGCCTACCAGTAACTTTGCATTTCCTTTCACCTATCCATATCATGAAAAGAATAACCTAGTTAAGAAAAGGCCATGATACTTGCGTAATTTACTTATTCTTCTTTATGTCGCTTATGAAGAACACATTAGTAGGACCGACAACCATATGTTTCAGTTAGAGCATGTCTTAAATCTCACTTCTATTATTAATATGTCATCACCTTACCATATGCAAAATGATATGACACCACCAGGAACGTATAAGCAGGGCCAGGGTTGTATCGGTTACGCTAGCGCCTGTCTAATAGCATGCTCTGATTATTAATAATGTATACACCTTAACCTTAGGCAATAGTGAAAATGTATTAATAATGAATATTATTAATTACACCTGTTAATATAAGCATCCTGTAACATATTAAATACTATCAATTATATATAATATACCACACCTTAATCTCTAATTTATTGAGACATTAATGATTAAATTCTGCTAAATAAAGCATAACGGAGGGTCTGCATGAGAAAATTGCTATTGATTTTAACTTTTAGTTTTGAGTCAGAGGTACATGGTGGCTGCAAAAAGATCTCGGAGTAGAGGCATAACCCACGTTAATGTACACGATGGCGTCCAGAGCATGTATGTATAACGAAGAAGTAAAGAATTATCCTTTTTGCTTAACAATGCATGTACCGCACTGCAATCTTCAGGTCATTCCCACCACGATTAAAAGTCAAACGGACGGGCTGGCATCATGCTGTTATGTGTCTGTCCTCCTGTGTTTTTAAGCACAATGTATCATTTCGGGAACAGAAATTTACAATTCAGTTATAAAGAAGAAGGATGTTTTTATCAAAGTAATACAGCGGAGCAAATTTAAAAGGAGACACATTTGTTGCTTGTGTTTGGAGCAATTGTGTTCAAAGTACTCTGAGCTTATTGTAGAAATGTATAGCATCAGCATTTTCTTAGAGAATCTGATAAGATAAAGCACCCTGGTGGACTTTGTCTACTTAACACAGCAAGTATGAATTGCACCTAAAATACGTGTCTTTAGGTCAGGTCCTGTTGATCAGATTTTGCAAACAAGGTTGTAGGGTTGTGGAAAAAATTGTCTATGGCACTTGATTTCAGCATGGGGCAATTCTTGGGCTTAACTTGCACTCTTCCAAGATCAGTGGCCGTTGCTTTGAAAGGTAACGCTATTTCAGCCACAGTGCTTAGCAATGTCCATGAGGGTGCAATTCCTGTTACCTTTGAATGCTGTGAGTGGCGTAATATAGTGAATTAGCGAAGCACTGTGTTGATCATTGGGTCATCTCTACCCAAAAACTCTAGCTGAATTTTGGTAGAGAAAAAAGTGTGAATTGCCCTGGGGCTCAGAGTGACGCGTGCCGGTCCATGCAGAAGAGATAAAAAATGGATATCGTCTACGTCTATTTTTCTTTACTAAGAGCTCCTAGAAAGTACAATACAGTATTTAAGGATAACACACCTGTGTATTGTAGAAATCCATCATGTAGTAGACCAACATTGCTTAAAAGCCATAATTTAGGAAGATGCCTATGATCGAAAGGATAGACCATGGAATAAAGATTAGCTTACCATGTCTTTTTTTTATTATGTATCCTATCAACCATTCATAATGTGTTTTTTTTTTTGTAATTTTATTGTGGAGACAGAACATGCATATTCATCCAGAAATGGTGATTTTTGGTTCGAGGCAACTACCAAAAGAATGTGTTAGAAATATCACTACAGGATGAAGGTTATAGCTGTATTTCTGGGAGTGTCGCGACTTCTGAGAACAAAAAAAATAATCTTTTTAACTTTTTAAATCTTTAACATTTTTGTTAAATTATAAATCTACCAGTTAAGAGTAGGCTGGCTGCTTTTTGACTGTAAGGCACTTCTTTACTTTTTTGCCTCAACTCCATCTGAAAGTGTTTGTGAGAGTTGGCTTGCATTACATGTAATTCCCTTAAGCCATGAATGTAGATTTTTTGCATGGGTGGAGTGAGGAGCAGGAAGATAACTCGAAGGGGAAAATATTTTTCTCATTGAGTATAAAACCCGGCACCGTATACATTATTATATATTGGCATTGACAAAACACATTTTTTTGTGATTTTGTTCCAACAACTCTCTGCAGACCCGGAGCTGTCGTTGTTGTCAGTTATATTGATATTTTAAGTGGCTTTCCCCAGGCTGATTTAACTATGCATTATACAGAATGGGACAACAGGGGGAAGACAAAAAGGAACAAAGTTTCTCCTTCTCAACACTCAACAGTTAATTTAAATAAATATGGAAATAAATATTTCATGGACAAAGAACCCAATGGGATCTCAAATCATATTGTGCTGCTTTCTGATGAGAGCAGTGCAAAAAAAGGAAAATCAATGCAAGAGAAAACAGAAAAAAATCAGTAAAAGTAAAAAACAAATAACAAATCCCTTAGCACCTCATAGGCCTTCCAGCTGATTTTTTTTTCTAAACAAAAAACTTTTGCTGCCTACCAACTAAAATATGTTTAGAAAAAATAAGTGTAATTTTGCCCCCTTATTACCTTCCAAAGCCTGTATGGGGTACCACTGTATAAAAGGAGTGCTCCTAAATTTTTAGTTTTATTTTGTGGCTGCCTTATATGTGACAGAATGCCCATTCTCAGAAAGCCTAAAGACTAAAATACTTTTGAGGGAGACTTTGGACCGTGTGAGCTATAATAAAGCTATAGCCCCCATTAACAGAATTTTGAGGAAGAAAATACAGATTGTAACGTTATAAATGCCTTGTAAGCTTTGCATCTAAATGCCAAAAATAGATGAAAATCCCACGCATATGATGTGTTTCCAGGTTTTAGGGCACGTAGATTAATATCTTGTTTTAGGGGAAAAAAACAATATATTGAACAATATCTAATTCTGGTGGGTAGTCTGTTTGGGCAGCTTTCCTTACATCTTGATAACAGTGAGAAGTTCAGAAAGTGTTCTTATCACTATAGCAACCAATAGAGTGGTCCAGCCAGTAGGAGCATTACATTGGTTGCTATGGTAATAAGACTAATTGATAATCTGTGTACCAGAATTGCTTAATCTATTTCTGAACTAACATCGCTAAGGATCCTTAAGTAAATACCGCCCAGTCCAAGTACCATACTCACCTTTACCTCTTCTAGCCATGGTTTCCTTCTACATCATAGGATCATGCCTGCTTTCTGCTTTGCCAAAAAATAAAAACACATTCACTGATTTAGAATAAAATATATATATTGGGACCTGTCGGTTTACCCATCTGTTTGGGGGGATATTACTGTATTATTAGGTGGAAACACCCCGATACTGTGCCAGGGATCTCTTTTAATCTGTAGCTCCCAATCGGCTACAAAATGCACACTGACCTTGCTAGCTATGTTATATTTAGCTATAGTGGCGGCTTTTTTTCTCACCACCCACATATCTTCGTCTGTACAAACTATTTGAGTAGGTGGAATTCACCTCTACATCTGCAACCGTTTGGTCCATAGTCTCCAAAGCAGCGATTACTTTTAATGTTCCTGGAATAATCTCAGCATTTCATGTCCCGATTTTGTTCCATTTTAAAGCATCTGGAATAACTGTTGTTTCTTTTCATGTGTTAAGTAAAATAAGAGGACGGTGGTTTCATTCTGTGCAAATATGTAAGGAGGAGACAAATGCTGGGCTTATTTGTGTGAGATTACACTAAAAATGAATTTATCAAAACAAAGAGAGTCTTAATGGTCTTATCACTATAGCAACCAGTGGAGACATGCAACCAGATACAACTCCCATTTGTTGCTATGTGATAAGACCACTTTATCACCATTTATTGTGTTCATTTTATTACTCTCCGCATGTATTTGTCAAAATCGCAGCTAACATGGGTCATGCAGTGTACCCTAACTCAAACCCCAACTCAAAAATACACTTCTCTATACGTACCATACATACACCCCGATGGTCACAGCCTTACAAAATCAGGATATGGTGCAGTGGCTTAATGCACACCTGATATCTGACTTTAATTATTTAATAAGTCATGGAAATGTGTCCACCTAGAGCTAAGAGACTTTTCATCTTATAAGAACTTTTACAAGTTTTACGCTTTTGGCTCTTGCCCATAACCTTAATAATAGTCGGCTTAGTTACACCTTTTCCCTTATTCTAAAGTACAACGCATTCCAGGATTTTTTCCGCAATACTCGGGCTCGCCTTCTTTATGGGAAATGCGGAATATTATTGCTAATGGCACAAAACTATCTACTTGGGGTTAAGAAGAAGTAGTAGTAGTAATTGCTGGAGGGGTGGAGATTGCCCTTTCGGAGTATTAACATACATAACCCTGTCCGCATGGGCCACTCCTTCAGAGGATAAAGCGGTATAAAGTCATGGTGATAACATCAATGAGAAATGTGGGGGTGGGGGACAAAAATAAATGGGGTGTTGACAGCTTCTACAAATACAAATAAGATGAATCTTGTTATGTGTGCGATACATTTAGTCACACAATCAGAAGGGCAGATCAATGCTCAAACTCCCTGTAACACACTGTGATCTATGCTTTAACCCCTTCATGACCAGGGGCTTTTCACACCCTAGTCCTGGGAGCTTTTTCACCCAAAAAATGTTACCATATGTTGTTCAATCATGATTCCCCTTTTTGATGTTTAATATGTATTGTAATTTTCAAGAAAACATAGGGCTTTCTTTTGATACATTTTTTATAAAAATAGTCTGAAATTTACTATGGATATATTTAAAAAAAAGAGAGAAATAAAAAACAGCTTTTCTTATGATAGATTGTAGCTAAACTACAAATATTAAGGGTGCAAATATTGTAAGTTTTCCATTGTTTCAAAGAATTGCTAGTTTTCTAACTTTAACAGAGAACAAAGAACCTGTGAATGCCCATAAAAAATATATATTTCCGGACCGTAGACAATAGGAGCGTTTAAACACTCGTCATACAGCCATTCCGCCACAAGTCTTTTCTAAACTCAGCCGTAATATCTGTTTTATAAATGAGGTCGCCTTGCTTTTTTTTGTTTTGTTTTATTCTGCTTATGTGCAACTTCAGTGAAATGCACCAAAATGTCTTTGGCTGCGTACCTAGATTAGGAAATATAACCCATGCCTACTTTATAAAGTTATAGGGTATGAATTAAAACATGTCCGTGGAATATGCAGGTTATGTGCCAATTTACACCTCGGAAGACTTTTTTTTAATAAACTTTAAATGTATGATTTTGGTTACCTTTAGGAGGGTGTTGGGCATTATCTAATCGGACTTTATACAGCTGGATAAATGAGGGCTGCTAATACTAGATGTATGCTCCCATAAGAATGTATCCTTGGGGTTTTTTTGATAATCCCCATCAACAAGGTTAAAGCGCCAAATGTTTTTTTTCATCTTGATCAAATCAGCAGGGTGCTTGGACTACATGAACCTGGATAAGCTGCGGGATATTGTGTGGCATAAAATTTTGTCTGCAATATAGTATTTTCAAAACCTTTACTATTAAAACGACTAACAAAATGTAGCATGTAATCTAAAGAACTGCTAGAAATGTTTTGGGGAACCCAACATTTATCACTAGATTGATGCGTTTTCTTTTAGGAGGTGGAAGGAGAATGAAAGGGTCCCCTGATATCTGGGGGTATCTGAAGTCTGCTGTCTGACCGGGTAAGCCTAACCCCCCCTATATTTCGAGCGATATATATTGTTTATATAGCTTGCTATAGTTTGGTGCTTTTCCAGTTTGTCATAATATTATTAAGGTTGGTATATTTATATGTTAACTGATTATTATGGTTATTGTCACAAATAATACCTAATACATATTAGCTTATAACTTTGAAGTTACTTTCTATTGTCCCCCCCCCATGTTTATAGCTACCTAATAAAGACCGCTTCAGTATGGATTTTGGTGGAGTTATTAGAATTTGAGTTCGGTTCGGCGGTCTCGGTTTTGCAGCCTTGGATTATTTTCCCCGAGTCTTCGTTTTGCATCCCCTGATACCTGTGTCGGATATTTTCTCAATGTCTGACCCAGACACACACAGAGATATCACTGGCAAGTATGATGAGACACCTATCCTATTACTCAAGAGTGCTTACACCTAAACCATCAGTAGTAACAATTTCTCAACGTCTGTTCATAGTGACATTTCTTTTCAAGTCTTTTCAGGCCCAAACATTCCTAGGAGCTGCATTACTTAGATAAGGTTCATACATGATTATGTTTTTTTAGACAGCTTTCTGTCTCTTGCAGTCCTTCTCCCCAGATGGTATAGGAGTCTGCTGGTCTTAGTATGATGGTTTCATTAACTGAACATATATCTGTCAATCAAGTAAACCTTAGGAGATCTATCATTTTATTGTTTCCTCACACAAAAACACAGACTTTTAAGTAGCTTTTTCAGTTTCTATGGCAACAGTTTATCAGTGCCCACTTTTGTGTCACATGACTATATAATAAGTATTCCCAGCAAATTTATGACATTATTATTTATAGATTTATATAGCACCTTCATATTCCACTAAGCTGTACAATGGGCAAACAGGACATAACACGTAGTGCATCACACAACAGTTTGGATTTACACAAATAAAAGGCGTTGAAAAGTTAATGGTAATAAGAAACAGCACCTTAAGAGGTTAATATGTATATAGCGCAATGCACAGAGATTTTGTCATTCAAGTATGAGACCCCCAAAAATTATATTTGTTGTTCATCTTCTTTGCCTATCGGTCAGCTGTGTATTATCTTGAGAACCTAGTTTATATAGGTAGTTGAACACGTATTTGTTAGTTGCGAGTACTAAATTGCTTCGTAACCCACACTTGTTATTTGTCTTAGATTCTATGAACGCTTTCTAATCTTCCTAGTGCCAAGGTCCATCGGGCATATATTTATGAGAGCCGCACCTTGGGCTCCATTCAATGTCCATGTACTGTTTGTAAAATGTTAGAAAGTAGTCATGAAACACTAAAACACACAGTCAAGTAACGATGTGCGAAAACCCGCTAAACCCTGCGTCGCAGATCAAAGAAAACCTCTGGGAAGCCATATATATTTTAAATAGTCAAAGATACACTAACACCATATATATATATATAATATATTTATAAATATATATATATTACAACTGTTTTGTATTCATCAGATAATTACTTATAAAAAAGTATAACAGTACCATCATTGCAAGTTTTTTTTTTTTAAATCCCATTTTATTCTGTAAATTAGGGTCCTAATCCTAATTTTCTTCAGGGTTTCATGCCCGCAGAATGTCAGTCTTTATAGATGAAGAGAATTTCATTTCCCAACTTGCAACAATGCTGTAACGTTCGGTAGAATATTGTTTCAATTGCCTGTTCTGCACAAATTATGCCTCCTCGATAAAGAAGATTCGTCTCCTAATTTTTTATTTTTTCTTATTATTATTATTAGAATCAATTAAAATAGAATTTACCCCTGAAAGTTTTACACAACCCTATATATATATATATACACTACTGTTTGGACCACTTAGCTGTTTTTATGGAAAACAAGGACATTTCTGTAATCGCGAAAGGGTTTTCTAATGATGAATTAGCCTTTTAGACTTAAACTTTGATCAGCGAACACGAGAGTGATGGGAGTGATAAAGGGCCTCTGTACGCCTATTAAAATTCAGCTGTCTCCAGCTGCAATATTCATTTACAAGATTAAAACCGCCAGCGATGTATCTCTAATCCATTTGGTATTATTTTAATGGCCAAAATTTGCTTTTCTGTCAAATTTCTCAAACGGTAGTGTATATTCCTGCAGAACTCAAAACCATTGTGCATCAGTGAAAAGGCCATATTGACGGCTCGTTCTCAAATAGTCTGACCGCAGCAAAGTCTTGATCCAAGGAATTGATTAGAGTTTAAAACAGGAGCACATTTTAATTTAATGGGTAGCTCTGGTCATAGATGACACGTCCAATTAATTAGGAAAACGATCTGCATATTGTGCATAATGCGTTGTGGGATATATGGTGTGACAAGACACCTGATGGCAACAGGATTTTATACATATAATAGTATTTTTATTTATTTATATATACTTAACTGAAGGCTACAAAGGTAATGACATATTTGAACACCGGCATGGCTGGGAACTTGATTAGTCCTGGTAGCAGCTAATTGATGGAACAAAATATTCTTGATATCCTGGTGGGAAGACAGGGTCAGAAGTTCACATACTATTAAAATACACTCTCATTTTTGACGTTTCACTGGGATTTACTAAAGAAGTGTCAGAAATAAAAAAAAATAGCAATTCAAGTGTCTTATTTACCAAACTGATAAAGCACCAATTGCATTGTGTGAAGCAGCTTTGTATGGGGAAATCTTTATGAGTCCTTTTGTGTAGTAAAGCATTTCTTGGATATATTTGGCGCCATCTTGTTGAAGAAAATGGTACTGCAGCTGATGTCATTGATTTTGCAAACCAGCATGTTCGGCACATACCTAATATTTAATATTCTAACGATCAAACATATCTTTATTTCAATCCATTGCCTTATATTTAAAAGTGAAATTGGAGTTCTGGTGCTGAATACCGAACAGTCACCACTAGAATGTTTCTGTTAATGTACCACTTAATTGTGGAAAGTCAATAGTATATGGCTATATTTATATTCTAGATGTTCTTTTTGCTCTAAATATGAAATATATATATATATATAAAAAGTACCCCTTCTTGAATTCTATGGTTTTACATATCCGCACTGGACAACAATCATCTGTTCCTTAGCAGGTCTAAGTACACAAAGTACTAAGTACACCTCATGATTCAATAACTTGTAGAGCAACCTTTAGCAGCAATAACTCTCACATCGCTGTGGAGTAATCTTAGCCCACTACAACTTTGCTTCAGTTCATTGAGGTTTGCGGCATTTATTTATGCACAGCTCTTTTAAGGTCCCGCCACTGCACTTCAATCGGTAGAGGTCTGAACTTTGACTGGGCTATTGCAACACCTTGATTCTTTTTTTTTTTTGCAACCATTCTGTTGTAGATTTACTGGTGTGATTGGGATCGTTGTTTTATGACCCAATTTTGGCCGAGCTTTATCTGTCAGACAGATAGACTCACATTTGACTCTAGAATACTTTGTTGTACAGAGGAGCCCATTGTCGACTCAGTGAGTGCAAGGTCCCCAGGACCTGTGGCTGGAAAACAAGCCCAAATCATAACAACTCCACCACCATGACCGACAATTGGTATGAGGTTTATGTCAAATGAGGCACTGTGCATTATGGCCAAACATTGGTCTCGTCTGTCAAAAAGGCATTCTTCCAGAAGTCTTGCGGTTTGTTCAGGTGCAACTTTGCAAACCTAAGTCATGCTGCCATGTTCTTTTTATAGAGAAGTGGCTCCTGGCAACCCTTCCAAACCATACTTGTTCAGTCTTTTTTTAATTTTACTGTCATGTAATTTAACATGCTGAGGCCTGTAGAGTCTAAGATGTAACTTGTTTTTTTTTGCAATTTCTCTGAATATTGCATGGTCTGTCCTTGGGGAGACATTTCTGGGACGTCCACTCCAAGAAAGACTGGACTTAAAATGACTAAGCGGCCCTGGCACTCAAAGGCCAGTATCAGCCAAATGACGTACGTGTAGCTGTTCATATACAGCCATTTTTATGTTTTCCCAATGTGCGGCTATGTGCGTCCAGCGGTGGCCGTGCACTGCAGTGTCTGTAAGAATACCAGATGACCAGTCCAGGTCTGGATGTGAATCTCCATTTTAGACTCATGAGCACATGATATTTCATGAAATATTTTTTCTTAACGATTCTGAATTTGACTTGTGCAGCAATATTTCCAATTAGCCTTTTTTTCAGATTTGTATTTATCCAAGGAAAATATATATATTTTAATACACTAAATAAAGAGTTTTTCTTCATAGAATGTTAGCTTTTAATAAAATAATTCAGTTGATTAAGCACTTGCTTTTCAGCAAATATTTATAGGATGCGGGAAACAATAGAAGGAAAATACCTCATGCATGAAGCTTTCCACAATAAATTACAAAGGACTTCGCATCATGACAATACAAAAAGAAAAAAGATCTTAACTTCCTTGTGTTTACTAACATTGATGGACTGCCTCAATTCTGTCTTCTCATTGTTCATACTTCCAGCTTTAATATTTTTTTTTATTTTTTATTTTTTTGGACAAAAGGAATATGATTAAACATCACGTAGTCTCCGCTGTGATAAATCTCCTCGGAGTTAATAAAGTAGATGAAAGGCTTTTAAAGAAGACAAAGTATATGCGTAAATGTGCAGCTAGAAGCACAAATATGTTTCCCATGATCAGCTAAATGATAACTCAGCAGATAATTTTTAACAAGTATATTATGAAACAAATTGGCTGTTGTTGGAAGCTTTTGAATAGAGATGAACACATTGGGATTTTGTGAATCACTCAGATTAAAATTGATTTCAGGGGAATGTGCTGCTCGGGGCATCGAACCATGAACCTAATCAGCCATTAACATAAAAATTTGCCCCCAAACCACTTTTGGTAAACATAGACAAGAAAATATTAATTAGAAATAAGGTCTTACGGGGCAGGGACCTTATTTCCTAATGTATACAATCCCAGAGGCATATACTGACCCAGACGAAGAGCCTGCGGCAGGAGGTCGGGGTGGGACTGCAGCTCTTTGCCTCTCTACACGTAGTGTGCTGTTGGGTGATCGGCTCTCTGGCTCGCCTATGACTGTATCGCAGAGTTGGGGAAGATCAGAGATATCTCCTGTAACAGGTTTATTTGGACTAAAGAGGTCTGTCCCTACTTTGCACAGACTCTTTGGCTCTCTTCCTCTGCAGCAGACATCCGTCTTGTCTCAATACTCCGGTTGGAGGAAGTGCAGGATGAGGTTGGTCCTGGTGACTGCGACTGTGCCTATTGTGTCTTCATTATGTCTGTAGGACTACTGTACAAAAAACACTGCTCTTATTGTGCTTCTCATGTACTGTTTTGTAAACTGGACAGGTCTGTTCTATTCTGTGTGTTGATCTCCATGAACTGCAACATTATGGAAAGCATAAACCAGTACAATGACCGTCTCTGTACTTGGATATGGTTTTACTGCGTCCATATGTGATACTGCAGGTTGAATAAATCATGGGTCTGCCTTATCTGAAATTGTAGGGACAAAAAGCTGATAATTCAGCTTTTTAATTAGATTTTGCAGAAATGTGGTCGACCTACATTTAAACCGTGTGCCGTTTGCCGTTAGTTGTCAGATGCACCAAACATATCTTAAATGAGTTGCTTTGTTTGTAACATGTCTTGTCTGTAACTATGAAAAACAGTAATTACGGTGTATGTCAGAACTAACATGCTGCTTGTAAAAACAATTATCTGTTAACTATTATCAGCTATTATCTATTAAGGTAGATAATGCTGAGTGCAGCATTATGAGACATTGTACTCATTATCATATTTTAATATGTAACCCATAAAATGAAAACCATGCTTATTAATTTGCTTTATGTTTTTTGCACATGCTAATAACTGATCATCCAGCCAGAGAAACGAGGGGTCATGTGCATCTCCAAATTATTATTCCTGCCTTAGATGGACCGTCCTTGGACCTGCAGTAAACCTGTCACTTGGTGGCATCACTTTAGTGATTCAAATTCCAGTTCTGCTTAGCAAGATATATCGGAAATGCCATAAACCTCCATTACCACGCAGTGCACATCCTCTCTGCACGGAGTAACATGGTTTACAATATGTATAGCCAACAAGTCTTCTCTGCAATACATATTATCTTTGTTTGACATCAGATAAGGATGTGTGCTTTATCAACATCGGGATCAATATGTAATCTTCCATATCGTGTTGTTAATGGCTGGCCAGTATTCACACCCTCGGTGATTGCTGTGTTTCATTTTATCATAAAAGCTCGCCATTCGTTATACTTGGATTGGCTCCAGGGGCTGTGTGGATAGCAACTGACTGCTGGGCAGTTTTTTGATCTCAGGGTGGTGGTTTGTGTTTCTTGGTCCACTTCTCCCTGACCTGCTTCACTCACTCTGTGCTCTTCTACTGAACCCCAGTCTCTTGGAGTTTGGATCTAACTTCCATACGTGGTGCATGAGAACCTTGGGAATGCTTCTTGGGAGGTTCCTGCATCATTACTATGTGGTTTACTATGTGGTTTAATCCAAGTCTTATGACCTCCACCCAGTAGTTAATCCTGAACTCCTACTCGCTTTAATCTGTATTTCTCTTCTTCTGCGCTTTTTGACCCCCAAACATAATTATTTTCTTCAGTATGCTTTAGTTGTGTGATGTCCCTCATCTTTACATTTACCTCCTTCGATTGCAAATTTCTTCTTCTTATTATTATTATTTTGTTATAAACAGGTAAAGCCTGGTTGGACTGTTTCCTCATTTGTATAGGGAACATTGTTCTCCTTTTCTCATTTAATTATAATCCACAATTTGGATCATGACTCCAGCATCTGAAAGCGGCCACACAATTAATGTTATGACTGCAATAAATCAGTTGAGTGTATGAAGAGGCATTGCAATCAGTCACACAATAAATATTTTTATTCTTTCCAACACAAAGCTGCACTGAATTAATGAGAAAACATTTAATTGTGGTGTAGAAAGAGGGCTAGGATAAGAAGAAAAAGCTTTGTAGCTGTAAAATTGAGCAATTATATTGCTCATACGAACATTTTTGTTCTAATCATTTGACTACCAACGCATTTCACTCCTTAATGCCATTACATGTTAAATGGACATTTACTCAGTAGCCAGGACATTTTTCTTCTTAATTAATATTTGTGCAATATTCATGTTCATTATGTGAAATGTGACAGTAAATTCATAAAAATTTTGAGTTAATTCATAAGGGGCACATAATTTTTATCAAATCATTTTCGAATCAAGACAATTAATAGTCATGAATATTTCATGGAGAAAATGTTTTTTTATGCAGTGGATTCCCCTAATAACTAATGATAAGATGTAAAATGTCGTGCTTGTGTACATGTTAATTGTAGGAACCATGACATTTTCAAAGCATGTACTGTATATCATATGAATATCACATGAACTCTTCAGTCGTTAAAGAGGATCTGTCACTTTTTCCAAATCCTACATTTCACACTTCCATACATAAATAAAGCATGGAATCATCTTCACAGATCAAATAACCAATAAATAAGTAATAAAACACATTAGGTGTATGTGTTTTACACCATGGGTAAAGATATCTTAACTTTATTTTCTCAGGACTCACACAAGTAGGTATTGAGCCAACGCGGATGTGCCCAGCTGTACTTCGAATTTCAAAAAATAGGACATTGGTTGCAGGTGGTTTTCTGAAGCCGAGACATATCCCAAGGATTGGGTTGCAGCCATTGGGGGTGAAACAGAAGTCTTCATTAGCCAGATATATGGTGGGATCACAGGGTAACACTCACATCTAGGTTCATTGATTGACATTGTTTCATTGCAGGTTAATTAGAGGCAACATAAGCCTAGGTGAAAATCTATCCTCATATATAACGCATATGTTTGAGTATATACATTGCGCTTACCAAATTTTTACCAATTGTTTAGTTCCTTGTGGCCCAGAAACACCACTCAAGTGATGAAGTTATATGACAAGGACAATTTAGTTGTATCACCCGAGAATGTTTGGCACTGGTTGTCCTTCACAGACCTGCAGCTGGCTTATGGTACAAGTCATCTGGGCTTTCCCACAGCATTAAGAAAGTCCTTTTAAATGCCTGTATGGGTTGATACTGACAACGGACCTGAGTTTCTATCCCTTTCTGTTAAGCCAGACCAAGCCAACAACCGCTTGCCAAGTGACATACACGCACGTCTTCAATAATCTTTCATCAAGGTATCAGTTTATAGTCTAACTATTCTAGAGCATCCCACTGTAACCCAGGTAATAATACTCAACCATCAACTCACCTGCATCCACAAAGCTAACTCGCATATAAGAGTCAGAGTGTGCAAAAAAAAATGGGGTGTATCTGTTTACCGTCGGCAAAATGTTTTGAGGACATAATACTAATAGTAAAATGAATTTTTAATGTATTTTTTATCACTGTGCCAAAATAAACCAGATTGGAACAGTGCATCTTTATTTTACCTTTGGTAATTATATATGAACTATATATATGAGAGCTATTCATTACTAGGGTAATATGTTTAAATCTTGGATTGCCTTTAAAAGCAAATTACAAATTGCTTTGCGCATGGAGGGTTAATTCCAATTGTCCGATGTGCCAAGCATGCAGATCTTTGAGATGGGTCAGCCTAAGGAGGATGATATCTTAACAAAATAAGTGGTGCAATGCAGCAGAGTCAAAAGAAACCTCCATTCAGGGACTGCATTCTGTTAGAAGAACCAAGGCAGCCATCGGCTTCTATAAAGAAAAGAAAAGGCATCTGACCCATAAAACACTGCCTGTTTGTGTTCAAGTTATGTAGTGCCTACATGGCTGAGTATGTTGGGAGTTGCTGTGCAGGGCAGATTCATTGCAGGGCGTTTATTTTCTCTCCACTGTTGTAAGGTTGCTGTAAAGTGCTGCAGTTCCTCATATCACATTAAACACACCCCGCTGTTTGTGATTTCACACATTCTTGCTGTATTTTAATCAGATCACAAGATGCTTCCTTCATTTCCCCAATGTAATGCATAGTTAAATCTGTGAGTAGATTGTTTCCCTGCTTTATATCAGACCAACTTGACTCTTCTTGTATGAGAAACTCGCCAGTGTTGGCCCTTCATAATTTGTAGTTAAGTCAGAATAAATGTTTAAAGAGACACCGTAGCCATCATATGCTCTTTAATACATAAGATTTCTGAGAGGGCTCTTTACATTTACGTAGAGTCCCCCTTGCCAATGCATGGAGGGTTTCTGCAGGGTATCATTTGCCCCTTTCTTTGTCCCCACTATTTGCCATGTAGGATATGTGTTCTGAACGAACACATAAACTGACATGTGGTATACTTACTGCAAGAATATTTGTTCCGATAATATGCATGATTCCTTCGTTAGGCTTCATGGGATATTAAATTGTCCCTTCAATCTAATTTTAGTGAATAACCTCCCCTACATCTATACAATGCTTGTGTATAGCACCACTGGTAGCAAAGCGAACACGAACATGAGGTGGAGTAACACAATATATAGTGTATACTAGAAAATGAAAACGTGTGGAATGACGGTTCTGGATATATAATAGGAATCATTTTGTTGGGCGAGAAGGCCCGGCTCACAATCTCCATTCCAGTTCATCCCAAAGGTGTTGGATGGGGTTGAGGTCAGGGCTTTGTGCGGCCGGTCAAGTTCTTCCTCAAACTCATCCAACCACGTCTTTATGGAGCTTGCTTTGTGCACTGGGGTGCAGTCATGTTAGAATAGAAAAAGGGTCTTTCCCAAACAGTCCCCACAGAGGGTGACAGGTGAAAGGATGGCATTGTTCAAAATATCTTGTTGAAGAGGACACACATGTTAATATATATGCCTCTTCCCAATTTCTTCTTTCTTCCAGTAATCAAACTAATTTCAATATTGAAGATAACGATACTAAACACCAAAATGCAGTTCCATGTATAGAAGGAAAAGACTATTCAACCCTACCCATTCCCTTAGTTACTAAGTGAAACAATTAACCAAATATAATTGATAATTGGGTTCAGTTTTATTATACACACAGAGGCATGATTACTAGGGATGCACCAAAACCATTTTTTTGAGTACCGATACTTTTTGTCAAGTACTCACCGATACCAATTACTGATACTTTTTTTTAATGCCCATATAATATTTTTTTAACTATGCCCATATACACTGCCCACATGTTACTATGTTACATGTTACAATGCATTACATGCCACTGCACACATTTTAAAGAGCCACTACTGGACATTTCTACCTCTGCCTCATATGCCTTATATCCTCCTATATGTCACTCTACCCCCATGATATGCCTTTTAACCCCTTGTATGCCACCCTGCCTCCACAAATGCCTTATACCCCTATATGCCACTAGTTGTAATCTGGTGATTCTTTATTATTATGGACATAATCAGTGATTACAGAAGGGTACAAGGCCAATCTGTGCCACACTCTTTTCTACATCAAGACATATGAAGCGTAATGGGCCCAAACACATTTTTATTCCATTTGCACCATCCAGTCCTCACACAAAAACCATAGGGAAATACAGTGTTGACCTTGAACTACTCTGCCAGCCAGCCTGTTCATAAATTGGATTGACTCATCAACCCAACAGAACTCTGCTGGATTATGGCTTCTGCAAATGATTGGCATGTGAGTTGCTGCAAAACCTTCTGCAATAACTTCCAGAGAATTAATGGCTCCCAAAGGAGTCCACCAGTGTGAGGAAACCACTAGTTTTTTTTCCCCCCCTAACACGCTTTGCATCTGTGGCGACATTCTTAACAGTTGCATGATATGTATGTTGGCGGCAACTCAGATTTAGGAAAAAGAGTTTCCCATGAGTGTTTGCCATGGATAAATACTACTACTTTCCAACTCTTTTGGGTGAATTACACAACCCCTGCATGACATCACCGGCTATGAAGTCATTAATGCACATATTTTATTTTTTACATTTGCACTGGAAATACTCGAAAGTCAAACTATTTTAATACCTACTGTTTATTGCTTATCCACTATAAATATTATACTTTTAAAAAAAATATGTAAAAATAGAATGCTTTCCATGCATAACAGCAGCCGGAACCATAGGGGGGAAAATGTCCCTCCTAAACAAGCTACTGTTTCACACTTGAGTGATGCACCTTTTTATAGATGCACATATTTTAAATTACACACGTTCTTCTAGTTATTAGGTTAATAATATGCACGCAGGTGTCATCATTTTACCCAGAGCTTTCCTAACATAAAATATTATTCTCTTTCAGTACTGTGCTTCACCACGTTGTTTTTGTGCAGAGTGAATGGTATTAAATGATTTGAATGAATTAATTCCAATATATTTATAGCCCTTTACATGGCATTTCTTAACCATGTTGCCTTGGTAACATCACAATTTGTACAGATTCTCCGAGCACCATAAATTGGTTGCACAGGGTTTGCCAATGATCGATCACCGGACTCAAATTCTCTTCCATACAATCGTATTATAGTCTTTCTTCATACTAGAAATTCTTATTAGCTGTTATCTGTCATTCCATACACTTATTCTGTTAGCATCTGACATCTCACTAGCGCAATCAAAATATATTTATTATTAACCCAATTATGCTACAGATAAAATATTATTATGGTTTATTTATACACAGGAAAATATTTACATTGCAAATATATTGTGTGTTACATGCATTTTTTCTTATACTGATATCCTATGGTTCCTTTGGGGATTTTTTCCCCCTTTTTGTTATTTTCTGCTGATCATTAGCAAAGTGCAACTCAAACTCAACAGCTCCCCACTTAAACCCAAATAGATCTTTAGTGAATTTGCTTCAGTTTAGGTTTTTGAATGTAGTCAATGAAGATTAGAGTAATCTCTAGAATGTGAATATAATATATATATATATATATTCTGCAGCGTTAAGCAATACATACATATATATATATAATATATACTATATATATATATATATCCTTGAATTCACTGCACATCATGATTCCTACCCCAGTAAGCTTTTGCTGATTCTTTGTAATGTATAGTTAAACCAGTGAAGTTTCATCAAAGTATCCTTTATACAGGGCCAGCTCGGCCCTTTACACTGGATAGACATACCACGGCTCTCATGTAAAATCTCCTTATAGTGAATAGACCAAACTGACACAGGTCGTGGCCATTTCACATATACAATCACCAGTGTCCTAATAGCTTTGCAGTATTTAGTCTCTAATGCTGTTTTATTTTAATTACGTCTAATTACTTTTTTTTAATTGCAACTGATCTTGCTTCCAGAATGTGCAGATATTATCTACTATTAATTAGTACACCTGCACCTTGAACACCATTCAACACTGTTATTGCGGAGCTCATTGTTTGCCCAGTAAATGCATTTTTATTTAATTTTCTTCCCCCAGCTGTGTGCCTGAAAGCCAGTCGCACTCTATTATACTTTTCGGTTGGGTTCTGGTCTTATAGCTTTTATTTTGTGGAGTCACAGCTATACCGTATAAATCACTTGATAAGAGCCAAGGAGACAAAAATTATTTATAGGCAAATACATTTTCTTATGTTTTCCACAATGACCTGAGATAAAATGTATTTTAGGCTTAGCTGTCTGGGGGAAATCGTTGCTGAGTGATAGCCGAGAATAGGCCGACCTGGGGAGAGATGGAAATTTTATCTCACAGGCTCAAGCTTGCATTATAAAGGGCAAGAAGGGCCAAGCTTGTCATTGATATTGGGTTGTTAATGTAGAAAAATACAAATTTTCACTCTCAGAGATGTATTCTGTAAAATGTGCGTTTGGCAGAAAAATGTCAGACTATACTCCGATTCACATATTCACTATTGCGACCATGCATTTGCTCTCCATTCCTCTTGCATCCACTTGACTGCAGGAGAGTTGAGTTGGTGCTCAAGGATTCATTATGGGTTGCATTTTGCAAATTTCACTTTACATTCTCAGGACGCGTGATGTGAAATGCGAGCCATCGACCCCTAAACAGGAATTATAAATGTAAACCCAAATCCCGTTGGGGTCGACTTTACACCCTAAATCCCTCTAGATTGTAAACTCGTTTGAGCAGGGCCCGCCTCACCTGCTGTCTCTGTTAGTCAATTTGTTATGTTACATACTACTTGTTATGTCCTGTCTACCCATTGTACAGCACTACGGAATTTGAGGCGCTATATAAAGCAATAAATAATAATAGTAAATAATAATACCTTCCTAGGGTATTATTTATTGCTCCCACCTAACTGCACACAGGGTGGGGGAAAGGAGCACTCTTTTCAGGTAAGGATTTTTTAAAGGTAATTATGCAAGTTAACCCTTCAAAATCTTAGTGAACCAACTCAAAGTTTAGTCAATAAATCCCGTTTTTCCATAGAGAATGACAAATTTGCGCCGATGTTTCCCTTTATCTGTAACCAATAAACACGAGTGTGTGGAATAATTCAAGGACAAGCAAACAGCCTGGTGGAAATCATCTGCTGTCCCTGCTATACTTCAAAGCATCATTTTACTCTCACAACCCTTTTATTAAATGTTTATTTCCATCCATGACTTGAAACTTCACATCTGCTGCTTTTCCACTAGATTTTCCTGGCAGATATCCCCCTCTATCCGCCCCTCAAAAATGGAAGTTAGCTAATAGGAAATTATAAAAAGTCTTTCCCCCCCTGTGGAACATCTGACCAGTAATGAAAATGGGCTCATGGCGGGTCAGCTGTCACCAATAGCAATACAAGGCCACAAGTAGCCAAACATAACCAGTTGCTTAGCAACACCCAGTGGATAATATTCAGGTTAGTTTACAAATAGTACTTCAGAATAAATTAGGTGCTTATAAACAGTAAGAACGCAAATTAATGAGGTAGTAAAGTGGGCGACATGCTAAAGAACAAGAAAAATAGCAAGACAGGAAATTACCTTATATTACAAAACCAAGACCACAACAGTTTTACAATTATTTTTAATGCAGGTTTACTTTATAATGTTTTGTAATGGCAGAACAAGTACGGTAGTTATTTATTTTATATGCTGTTACAATATGCGTAATGTGACAAACATTTGCCAAGGATCTTTTTAGTAAACAGTGGTCTTCTAGACTAATGACTCCCGGGACTCATCGAGCTCGGTTTATCAGTGGATATAAGTCAGTACCAAGTATTTGCTTTTGCTTTAGCGCTTGGCAAACAAATTGGGTGGTTTTCCCACCTTCCAATAAATCAAAGTTCAACAGCAAAATAGTTCGGTGGAGAGAGAGACCACTCCTCATTCCATCGGATCTCCTAGCTGGCGTGACAATGGCTTCTCCCTGCTGCATGCGGCTGATCACCTTTTACACGCTGCCTGCTAATCGATCAGCCACAGGTGAGACCCACCTAGTCCACACCTGCGGAGCTTGTCTCTAGAATACCTGGTACCTCCTGGTCAAAGGTCACCGCCAGACCGAGACGTACCAGGTACGTCATCGATGATGTGCGATCCAGCGGCGCTATGAACACTGGGATCGTGAGGGGCGGCTGCTACTGACCGCTGGGTACCCCCAGCGATCCGTAGCAGCCACTCCCCCTAAATTCCGTGAACGTGATCGATTTGAAGCAAATCACGAGCACGGAATTAAAATATTTTTTTTAAAAAAACTGCGGTCTTCAACTTAAGACACAGTAGACAAATGCCGTTCCTGAAGGGGTTAAACAACAATCAGTCTTGTCGACCTCTGGCCCACACTGCTCTCCAGATGCTATGCCCAGGGACCCTTACCATGGTTTACAAATTACCAGCAATAAACAAACCTGACATCTTTCCCTGGGAAATTCTTTTAATTGACAAAAAGCAGGCTATTAGTGACCAAAGCTGGTCAGATATAAACTATATGGACAAAGGAATTTGATATTGGATTCTAAATACATTGACATTAATATGTAGTGGGTCTACCCTTTGTAGCTATAACCTCTTCCAATACAATACATTTTGGACAATGCTATGCTTCCAATTGTGTGGGAAGGTAGGCACATCTTTCATAATACTGAGTATAGGAGCTAAATACACTTCATCGGCAGGGGAACAAAAGTTATCAAACTTAATACATGTTATAATTACTACCTAATTAATATGCAAATAAACCATTTCAGTGTCTGTAAGGAACACTGTGCATTCATTTACCTCTACATGCAAACAAGGATTATGTTATAATTCAGGGCAGCTTTTATTGTAGGCACTGCATAGCCCCCCAAAAAAATAATTCTCAGAACCGAAAGCACAGGAAACTAAATCTGTTGTCTGAAACTAAATGAGCCAATAACCAAATGAAAAATTGATCCGAAATGATTTTGGGCCTCGTGCAAGTCTATTGGTTATTTCTTTAAGCCAATACGTGAGCTGAGTTGGACCTGTCCACCAGATACACAGGGCCCAGAAGATGGTGGTATGGATCCCGAAGACAGAAAGGGAAAATTAGTGTTCCTCGAGCTCCTTGTGACCTCATGTGCTTCGGTGTCTTCCACGTGTAGTATCTGCATCCATCATTTGTGAATAGCACAACCTTTGTAATATTTGAATATGTCACACTTTGTGTTATGTAATCACATGATGTTACACTCACGTCTAGGTTTTTGTACTTCTTCTGTTTGTTTAGTGAGCTGGTTTCATGGTGATCTTTATCTGCACGTTTTTCTCTTTGTCTTATAGCTTTATTTGCTTAACATGAAGCAGACTGTCACAGGCAGGCACGTCCAGAGCTTTCCCTAGTTGTCACAGACCAAAGTTCCATGGTGGCCTCTCTGGTCAGTTATGTATTAACTAGGCCCGACCTAAGGCAGCATCGTCGCCTTCCCAGGATCTGTACTGTGGACATGTGGACCATAGCACAGCAAAGAAACTAGACGTTTGGTCATGTCTTCTCCTTCAAACAAAGGTTAAAAAGGGACAATGTGAGGTGTTGGTTCAATTATACATTTCATTTTCATTCAGCTGTGTTTGTCTCAAAGCTGTGTTTTCAGCATCAATACACCTGGTAATCGTGCAATCAGTTTTTGCATTTCAATCTGGTTATTAAATCTGCTAGTTTGTGTGAAACACAGACTGGTTAGCAATATTCCATGATGATGAGAAAAGAAAATGGTGAGAACACCTTCATGTTAATTGTGATAGTGAGATATTAATTTCAGTAGCTAAATGAGAACACTAAGACGCTTTATGTATTTTTGAATAAAATATAATAAAAGAGACTTAAACTAGTACATTTGGCAAATCAGGGATCAGTGTTGGCTGCATGGTGCTCCTTACTGGAGGCAGAAAATGTGAGAGTTCTGCATCACCTGGAGAAGGTGCAAATTGGGTGAAGATCAGGGGTAAGCAAACACGGCTTCCTTGCCCAGCGATGGAGGTATCCAACATAGAATTCCTAGGTGTGTCCATTGGCCAGATCGGAGAGGAGCAGATGATTTTGAGTCAAGTTGGAGTGGGAAGTAGTATTGTATGTCACTCCAATCTATTTTCTATGTGCCTTCAGTGCTAGCTGCTGGCACAGACTGTGGTGCCATGGGATCAGGGTTACACTTGGCAATTAATCTCCTCCTAGCTACAACCCAGCGAGGATTCACCTGAACTATGTTACTGTCTTTCACTAGAACACAGCTAAAGAACTTACCTATTTGGAAAATAACCCCTTGTTCATGTTCTGACATTTTGTGCCACTGAGCAAGATTGCACAAGATGTCCCGTTAGATCCCCAAACAACCCTCGCTGAGCCGGAGCAATCTGGCGGTGAGTATATCATGTGGCAGCAGATGTTTCGGATGCATTTAGCTTGGAGACAGAGAAAAGAGCAAATGCATATGGAGGATGCTGCAAAGGCCCATTTTGTACTGGGGACCACCTGAAAAGTTACAGGGACCACTCTGACATATGCAGAAGATGGCTGGAGCGCCCCTGTAATGTATGCTTTATTATTGCTGGCATGGGCTTGCATTGTTGTCCCTTATACATACTGTATATCAGTTGTGATCAACTTTGTGCATATTTATTCCACCTCACACTAAGATCTCTTTCCTTCTGATCACGTAGGACACTTGGGATTTCTGCTCAATGAACGATTACAATAGGGCAGTTGGTTTTTTTAGAATGGATGCTAGAAATGGACAAAAAAATTCGTAATTTTCTTAACCCCTTAATGACAAAGCCCGTACATGTACGGGCTGAAAATGCATTGTTTTCAATGGGTTCAGGGACCGTCCATTGTCCTTAAGGGGTTAATATAAATATGATTTGTGATGCTACATGTTACATTAATTGAATCCATGGAGTTTGATTAATTTACAATGTCTAGGTTTAATACAGCTACTATAAAGTCCACCAGTGCTTACATGGAGGAAACCTTTTCTTATCTTTCCATAAGAACATGGAAAAAACAGGAAGGGAGGAGTGTCAGGCAGTGATTGATTTGGCTCCCATTGCTGGAACTGACTAAGCAAAGTAAAAATAATTATCCGATAAAAGCGCAGTGGATATCGTTCACCAATATTATGAACTACATACAATTACAGCTGTTAGTTATGTTGTAGCAGCAATCACATACAGTACATGCCTTACCGGCTGTACATGTTCAGGAACTCTAAACGAGCAGACTTTTGGACTGTTCATGATATTAACCATTGAATTACCGTCATAGATATTCTTGTAAATCACACTAGAAAAAGGGGAACCAAGGGAGTTCCATGCAGAACTTGGCTTACATTTTCCAGCTCCACTGCCTGGATTAGCAAAAACCTACCTAGCACGAACATGGCGGGAGTTCTCCTTTAAGTAATTCTCTACCATCTAGAGCGGTGATTGAAGTCCTTATTGCTGGAAGAGTGAGAAAGTGTTACAAACTGGTTTGCGTTTTAGTTTTCCCTACACATACATAACAGTGATTTTAATTTTATTATATAGTGTGGATTTATTAGGAGTAATACACATTTATCTTTTAGAAAGTCCGTGCAAGGCTGCTGACAGTTTTACAATGATCATCGCAACGGCATTCGCAACTGCAGCACACTTTCTAAATGTCTTTAGCACCCTCTGCTGTTGAATCTGTAATAAATCCTTCTCGGTTAGAGTGGGACTAATCATTACATTTATTTATATGGCGCCAGCAGAATCCATAACGTTGTTATGATATGGGACGGCGAAAATAATAAACAAAGACTGTTTAAAGTTCCAATAACATTAACACGTTAAAACATGCTGGCACAGAAAGAGAAAGAGGGTCCTACTCTTGCAAGCTTACGATCTAATGGATATTATGCCCTTTAGTGTATGGAATATGTATGTGATATTTGCCCAAACGTGTATAAAATAAGGTATAAAAGGTAAAATACATACAATAATAGAATAGCAATATAATGGGATGGATTTCCCTTAAAAATAGTTGATTTACTCTCAAAATATATACTTTACTGGGATTAATTTCCCTTTGATTATTTTGATAAAGTAAAGTATTTAATTTTAAGGAAATCCATTACATTATATTGTCTCTATGAGTACTATTTCATTGCTATTCTATTGCTATTCTATAATTCTATGTATTTTACCCTTTATACTTCTAGTTTTACACACTTTTTGGTTTTGAATTTGCAGTTAGATATTGGAAAGAATCTTTTATGTGTTGCTTATTAGTCGGTATATTCATAAGCATACCTGGGAACCGCAGGCTACCCGGAGCCTTCCCTTGTGGGACGCGGCCGGGACTGCCCACTGACGTCAGTGGGCGTGCCTGCTGACGTTGGGGGCTTTCGCGCTGACGTCTGTTGGAAACACCACTAATTCAAGGGAAAATGGGCAGGAAGCGGGGCATGTCAAGACCCCGCTCCCATGACCCAGAGGATTCGGGTCTTGACCAGGAGAACCGGTGCTTCACGCGGCAATCTTCGGGTCAAACCCGGACAGTTCCCAGGTATGGTCATAAGTATTAATATTTTTTTTCTTTTTCACTGACATTTTCTGTGTGATATTTGTTACCAGAGCTGCCATCAGAAGATTTGGGCCCCCCTCCCCAGATGTCCCTGTCTCCACACAACCACACAATCTCTTTCTTTCTTGTTTTTTTTGTGGCACAAATGGGGCAGACAAGCTATTTGGGGGTCAGACATGCCTTTTAGGTACAAAGATAGCACAGACAAGCCGCCTAGGGATAAAAACGTAGCATATCATGGGAGACAAGCGAAACCTCTACCAGTGAGGCTTGGGTGACCACAATGGAGAAGGCTTTGCTTGTGGCCTTTTTCCTAGAAAAGTTAGGGGAAGAAAGAGAGACAACAAATGGAGTATTGCCCTTCTTTTTTTCTGCTTGCTGCTGCGTATTTAATAAAAAAAATTTAAAAATCTGAAACTTTTTTTAATATAATATAAAGACAACCAGAGTAGGTAAACCAGACTGTGGAATATTAAAAGTGAATATGTGCAGATGGCTGGGAATTTTTTAGATGAATTTTATCTCAAGGTATTTTGTGAATGGCTAACGTCTGCCAAAACAGGAGATGTGTCAGAATACAGTTTAATTGCTTTGCTCAATCTGTTACATGTGCTTTGCAATGATTACCATGTTATATGTGAAAAAAGTTAGTTTGGGATGCATTTCATTGGTACAACCCACACTACATTATATACTTTATTTCCTTGAATCATATTTATTTGTACCCCCTCTATTTTGGTGAATTGACCAGGATCAAGAATTACGATACTAATGTAATTACAGAATGATTACGAAGCATTTATCAATGTTTGGCATTTGTTACATTGCTCTATTGGAAATCCATTATTTTAGTTAGTATATTACAGAGTTCATTGCAAAGACATATATCATGTTTCTTGATGAATTAACATACGTCATTAGATTATATTGTCTGATTTCAGAGACATATATTATTTTAATCAAACACTGCACCAAAAAAAAGTTTTTTGTGATCATCCAAAAGAAACTAGTCCCTTGGAAAGACATTAGATTTGTCTAAAAATTACATTTTATTGTGAAGTACAAGCTCATCATGGTCATTACTACATATGAGGACAAAACTACCACCAGACAGCTGATGGGTTGCAAACTGTAGTGAGGAATGGTGACTGTATGGAGACAGACAGCACAGCTTGGCAACACTCAGGCATAGACTGAAGAGAGAAAAGGATTTAAATAGGGCGGTAGGTGGAAGGTTCCTCCCACTAGTTGTAGGATGCCAACTCCCACAAAGCTGCTCCTACAGCTGATGAGCATTCCAGCCAATGAGGACGAACGCTGGAAACAAGACACTCCTCCCTGCCATCTGCAGCTCAATCACACCACTGGAAGTGGCCTATTCTGCAACCGCGCCGCGGAACGCAGTGGGCACAATACTTGAGTGGGGGGATGTGGTCTTGTAATGAGGAGAGTGGCCCTTGTGGAAGCAGCCTGAGGTGAGGGAGTGGACCTTTTGGCCTGACAGTCAGTGGTCAAGCAGGAGAGAGCTCATGTTATTAAGCTGGGCCGTATATGTATATGTGTAAATGTGTATGTATATATGTCTGGATGTGTAATTGTGTGTGTGTGATCATGTATGTGTACTTGTGTGTGATCATGTATGCATATTTGTGTGTGTGTGATCATGTATGTATATTTGTGTGTGTGTGAGCATGGATGTGTAATTGCCTGTGATCATATATGTGTACTTGTGTGTGTGAGCATGGATTGGTAATTGTGTTTGTGTGTGAGCATGGCTGTGTATGTGTGTGAACATGTATGTGTAAATGAGTGAAATGGAGTGTGTGTTAGAATGAATGTGTATGTGTGTGTTAGTGAATATGAGTAAGTGTGTGTAATTTGTGTAAGTGTGTTGACATATGTAGGAAGGGGGGCAGGGGGCAAAGAAGGCACAAACAAGTTGTGAAGTTGGGGGCCCCAGAAGAATTTTCACACCAGGGCCCTGCCCCTCTATACAAGTGGGTATTCTTAAAGGTATTGTAATTGATTGACTTGATAACAAGAATTGTGGATATCCGTTCTCTGAAACACTGTCACCTTCTCAGCTCCTGCGTTTCTTTACTTGGAGAAACAAAGTGGACCTTGTAGAACAATGTTGGTTCTGCCAAATAAAAATGGGATCCTGTAGTGTTCTGAACAAGGCTTTCATCAGGTGCAGAGGCAACACTGTAAAAACGAGATATTTAAAATGACACAATATATCTGTGTTTTTTTCTTAATGCTATTAAAATGTTTATTTAGCATTATACCTGCTCTGCATGTTAATGTGTACAGGTATTGTTCACATGTGACGTAAAGAGTCCAAATAAGTAAATATGAATGTTATAATAATTATTGTTTTATACTTGAGCACCAGTTGTTTTTAATATGGATCTTATTTTAATTATGAATATGGTAGCAATTACGAGCCAACACATTTGTACACTGCATACACTGTATAAATTAAAAATTGCTCAAGGTGTGCCTAAAATCAGAGTGAAAATAGTTGAAAATCCCATCATTCTTTTTTTTTTTCTAATATAAGACAAGGCACCCTAAAACGTGCCCCAATGTAGTTTAATATGAGTAACAACTACAGAAGTCCATAAATAAAGGTTTTGGGGGAAAATGTCCATTAATTTAATGCTATCTTCCACTTCTACTTTGTTGCTACATGAGAAAACCTTTCGCTTAATAACCTTGTTTTGTTGATACAGCTTTATGTGCATCATAAGTAAAATTTGACTAAGAGGACTTAGATACGGCGCTGTTTTAGATACATAGGCATCTAGGTTTGTTTCAGACTGACCTATATTACAGACTCACTGTTTTTTTGTAAGTTACGGTTAAGTAAAAATTGGCAGAGCTGGTATTTAAAATACAAACTCACTTTGCCTTCCCAGTTTTCCTTTTAGTACAATGGCAGAAAATGAAAAGGAGAAGTAACACCAAAAGAGGGATCCCAAATCCAAGAACCAATCCCATTATCAGTTTGTTTCGTTCGAAAGAGTCTTGAGAAGTCTCCTTAACTTGATCATCCTCTGAGCCTGCATCGGACCAAACAGATGAAATAAAAGTTACATTGTGTCATTACGGATTTGAGTAAAATGAATGAAAGTAACCTCTTTCTGATTTGTAACGGTGTAAACCGAACGAGTTACTGCAACAAATAATTTTAGGGGCTCTACATTTGGAACTTTGTCCCATAAGTTACTCCTTTATAAATATGGTCCATTGTATGTTTACATGGGACATCTTGACCACTTGTGAGTAAACCTTTCTATACTTCAAAACTTAAGCAGTGCTGGGCACTAGATGGTTCTAGATGACCCTGCAACTTAAAATACCCTCCACGTTGCCTGGGAAGAAGATATACAACTCACAACTATAAAGCATAGTTTCTGGGGTTATTAAGTATTTAATACCATAATAAATACACGTGCTTACCAAAGACGCAACTGTTAGCTTCCAGTGTCCTTCCAGAATTACAGACACATTTGAACCATCCATACGTGTTTTCACAGACTGCTGTGTCATTGCAGTTATGTTCCTTAGATATACATTCATTAACATCTAAAAAAATATAAAAAATAAATCATTATTTAAATCCCCCAGAGCATTAAAGGAAGGCAGGGCTGATACTGTGATCTCATCAATCCTTTTTTGTATGAAGTGTTCTTTAGTATTTTACAAGACTTCACTCACGCTTCCCCATACCTTTGGAGCTCACGTCCACCTAGCATCCAGCTTTCCACAAAACCCATTTCTTCAGAGAACTTATTATAACATAGCTCTCCTTCTATTATTAAATCTCATACCATGAAATGAATGTATCGGGTTTCTAACATACATTTTGTTCTACGACTCTTTACAGACTACAATCTGGAATAAATGTAAAGAAATAATGACAAGAAATGCCTGCTGGTGCATACCAAGAATGCTAAAACCTTCATATCCTCTGTTGCTAAACATTTTAGTGAGTTTAAACACAAACCCCCAAAATGTAGATGCCAACAGGTGCAGCTGCGGGGGGAGCACAGGCGCCTGAGTAGCATCTGCAGCCTGCAGGAGTAGTTGGGAGATCACGATCTCCCTCTAGTCGGCTCAACATTAGGGAGCACGAGGTCTGTCACTTCAAAACTCGCTTTAATGCTCCCTCATCACTACGTGCCAGCAAATAATGCCGAGCGGGGGGATATGATGTCATCCTGCGCTCTGCAGCAATAGAGGGCGCGTAGTGATGAGGGAGCAGTAAAGCGACGTCTGAATTCTTTTATATAAATAAAACATACTATTATTATTGATAATAAATTGAGAATAATTTGCATAAAAGGCAATGACATCACCGAGGAATGGGAAACAGAAAGTATAACATTATCTTCTGGATTACGGTGTAATCACTGTTGTTTTTATATAGATATCCCTATTCTAGATATAGGTTCACTTTGAATTATTCTACATACAACATAATGCTATGAGTCACTCTTCTAAAGGTATTTTAACAGCATTCAGAGTGCAGACAATAATATTATTTAGTGTGACATTTTGGGGCACTCAATGGAATTAAATCAATCTCTGAACATACAAAGACGTTCTGCTATCGCCTAAGACAATAATGGATGATTAACTAGTTATCATCACTGCGAAAAGCAGTTTATATAACACAGAGGGTATTTACAAAACATAGAACATTAGACATGTTTTAAATATTCTTATATCTGCAATAATATTTGTAGAATATGTGGAATGGGAAAATATCTGCCAATATGCTTTCAATAAACATATTAATCCACCTGGCTAGAAACACATGACACAGAATCCAGAACTTTATTCTAATGCTATCCTAATCCCAATCCAATTATAATTGCTGCCACGGTGCTTAAACCCTAACCCTCCTGACTTTACACATTCACAGAGATCTTATTAAATTAAAAAGCATTCCTCTCTTTCTGCTCTGACAACTGTGCCCTACGGTAATTAGTCTTATCATTAAAGCCTGTGAACGGGCTTGGAAAGTAAGTCGGCAAGTGACAAACCCTATAGAATTCTTATAGAATGAAAAATGTTGATATAGATCCACCGTTTCGGGGTGTCATGATAAAATAACCGATTTAAGAACGCCTAGAATAACTGTATAACTATTGGGGAGTCAATTACACTACAAGCCAAAGAACGCAAATTTTGGTGAGTTCTGTCTAATCCCAACATGGATGGACTGTACGATATGTAGTGACATTGACCTGACATAGAGCCATCAGACTGGACTTTCCATTGATGAGGTACTGTGATGAGCTAAGCTCTACATGACCATAGTTTGACTGAATCCTCAACATTTATGGTTCAGATAAATGATTTAAAATGGAATATATAGAATTTTCAGTACGCAACTGTTGGGTTTGAGCTGATATTAGCTGTGCATGTAATCTACCTTCCACAGATGCTATGTTGAGCCGATAGTAGTGTTGAACTCGGGCAAGATAATCTTTGACAAACCAATGCGGGGTATCACTGGAAACATTGATCCTGTATTCAATCAATGAGCCGCCATTCAATGAGCGCTTGGGTTCCAGACTGTAGAACTTATTCTCAAATCCAAGAGATAAAATACTTTCAAGCTATAGATAGAAAAAAAGAATGATAATGATATCATGGCACATATGCTCTCTTAAAGAAAAAACACATTTTTTTATGCCAGTTGTGTCCAACTTAAAATTTCAACATGAACAAACATGTGATTAAATCAGTGATTAAAAATAATAAGTAGGGAATTCCTAAATGTTTAGAAAGTGGCCCCAAGGTTTGGTAAAATATATAATAACATCAATAACAACAGCAATACATACAGATTAAGAAGCATATTATATAAAGTTTGGCCTTTGTAACATATGGATCACGTCTTCTTTTTTCATGCAAGCTATATATATGTAGCTACACTACACAAATGTTCCAGGACCACCAGCTCACATGATTAAAGTCGATGGGAATTCATTGGCCTCATTAGTCTCATGAATAAAGAATACTCACTGTTTTGTCATGGTTTTGTGAAGAAGCACTGTGTTGATTTGCATCACTTGCGGTGGTATTCCATGACAACCACATCACCGTGCAATTAAAGATATTCCAACCTATACATTGAACATAAAGATCTAAATTAGACCATACAATATTTTTAGATATAGAATACATTCTTATAGGTATCATTACAGACAAATTCCTTGACAAGAAATTAACTCTACAGGCGCCAAGGAAATGGTTGAGAAAATTATCACTAACTTGCAGGACTTTATTGTTCTCAATTTTATCATTTTTTATGGAGTTTAATTTTGAAACTAATATATTTTTTGTATTTAAAGAGTGGACACCATATTTTCAATGAAGGTTTAAAAAGTAGATCTGAATGGTCCATTCACCTTACCTGGTGGATTTGTAGACTCCCCTATAAAAAAAGAAAACAGAACTTTTGGTCATTTTGTTGGATGAAATAATTCAAGGACTTTCCAGACATCCTTGAAGTATTCATTAGTTTAGCTTGAAAATGTGCAGCATATCACAGAACCAAACATTAACGATAATAATTCAGAAAATCAAATGTTATCTGTCCTCCACCAGGGCCCTCATTAAATGTATTCTAGATCATCTTCCTTCTCTCAATTTAAAACAAAGGCAATTTTGAATCTGTTTCCGTAATCTGGTTTTCTCCACTGCACAGTAAATATATAATAATCTCCTAATTTATTCCTGTTCAGTCTACCATGAAGATTTACCAATACTCAACTTTCTTACCACCTGCTGCCTTAATACATACAGTGTATTTTCTTTTACCTTGTACCAAGTAATATTTTACAACAATTTTAGCTCCTGGGTTAAATCATAACGCTGCCCTATTTTTTATATACCTACCCTCGAACCAAAATGAAATCTTGATGATTAGACAGCCCAGGATGGTGTTATTCACGTACAGTCTACAGTTACTTATTATAACATAGCTCCCCTTCTATTATTAAATCTCATACCATGAAATGAATGTATCGGGTTTCTAACATACATTTTGTTCTGCGACTCTTTACAGACTACAATCTGGAATAAATTTAAGGAAATAATGACAAGAAATGCCTGCTGGTGCATACCAAGGATATGTGTGAATCACAAAGTTTAATGAGCGCCATAAAGCTACGTGGCGAAGCCCTGGATACATTCTCGATAAAACATTTCAGATACAGGAAAAGCTGACAATTGGCAAATGCGATAATTTTAACATGTATCAAGCGCATATTCAAAATGGGTTCATTCTATGGTAGTTATATAATGGAAAGATGCAATTTGAGAGACGTGGAAACTGCTGATTTTTTAATTATGTTGAAGCGGACCGAAAATTGAGGTCAACGCTTTGAACAATGTTTCCAGTCTGTATCAAAATCTAACCGTGCGGTACATAACTGATGGAAATTAGGAGCCTTCTTTCCACTATTATTGTTAACAACTCCTTTTATCAGTATTTACATAATAAAAAATTGCCTTTATAAAAAATACAAATTAGTAGGTAACCGTAAAATGTTATTTAGAGAACGGAACTTTTAGAAAAGCTTGAAACACAAAAGCAAACGGTTTCATGTTGAATACTTAAAAAAGGGCATTACTGCCCATTAACAATTTGGTTTGCAACAAATTCCAATTTTAATTGGACAGTTTATTTATTATTTGCCCCTTTGTATTATTATATCTTTGCTTCTCTAGTAGAAAATGTGCAATCACTGTGATTGGTAATGTTATTACTGATTTTTTTTCACACCTGCTTAAAACTTTTGCACTTTGCTGTACATTTTGACTTTTTTTCTGAAACTCATCTAAGGAATACTCACCACATTTCGATTCCTCAATAGTCTTGTACTGGCAGACACATGAGAATGAACCGGCTGTGTTGATACATTTGTACTTTGCGTTCGGGCATGCAGCCATACTCTGACACTCATCAATATCTAGACACAAAATTTGGGTGGGTAAATATCTTGTTTAATCGCCATGTGTCACAAAAAGGGAGTAGAGGAACAGAGCAAAAATGGAAATATTGTGCACAGTCAGAGGTTTTATCTTTTTTTGGTGTAAATCTTTCACGTAAAAACTATTGGTAGTTCATAAAATCTTGAATGGAATTTCTATTTGTGTAAACCCAATTTTGGGGGGTTGTAGTATTTATTTATTTATAATTTTATTTGCAAATTAATATGTTGTTCAATATTTTTGTTAATGTGAAAAATAAAAAATACAATAATTACAAAAGTGTAGACAATTCTGTACAAAGCATACAACCACAAAGTGCCATGTATTATCATTACCCCCTAGGGCACATTTGCCAACAGCCATCAATTACTTACTTGACAATTTACCACACCTACTGCCCCAAAACCCCGCCCACTATGCCCAACACACATAATTAGCATAATTTAGCTCTAACTAGTTATTTTGGTGCAGATTATATTACCAAATTCCCACCAACACCTCCATACATGCTTGTTAGGTGGTAGACACAGTTGCAGTGCAGCATCTCGAAGGACGCTATCATTTTTTTAAAATTTAAGACAATACTAAATAGTGCCCTTGTGTGAAACGTGTTATCATTCTAGTCCCCTTAGCCCCACAACAGTAATAGTATGTATAGACTGTCAAAATACACACACGCACACACACACACACACACATACAGTGCCCTTACAAATGCTTGCCTATACACCTATACTGTACATGCACAATCACGCTTGAACATAAACACACTAGCACACACTTACCCTTGCAGCCACATGTGTACTGCTCACTCTTGCCCTAACATATACACACACTTTCAAAATACAAACACACTCTCCTTCCACTTTCCCATTACCCCTCTCCCATTTCTTTATCTCTGTTCTTTCTCTTTATCGCACGTATTCTTTATCGATCCCAATCTCTCATTATTTCCCCTCCTTTCTCCCCACCTATCTTCTTTCTCATAATCTGTTCCCTTTCTCACTGTTTCTCTGCTTTGATGTTATCTCTCAGCTTTCTCAGAATTTTCATCTTCTGAGTTAGTGTGGCTTCTAATGAGCCCCCCCCAAAAAAGATGGAGGACAACAACACAAAAGGCAATAGAGAACGAAAAGGGATGGGATGAGTCATCTGCTTTAGGAGATAATTAATCTAGGTGAATTCCAGTTAAAATCATGGTGCCATATAAATGAGAGAGAACATACCGGTATATATTTTTTCTATTATAGCTCAATATAAACAATAGTTCATTTTTATCAAGTCCAGTATGTACCTGAGCAATTTTTTCCATCTCCAGTAAATCCAGGTTTACAATGACAGGTGTACTTCTCATAGCTACTGAAACAGTTAGCATTTTCATGGCAAGGGAATGGATGTGGTGGTAGGCAATAATCTGGAGGTACAGCAGCAGCAATGAGAAGAAAATCAAAATAATGGGTAGAGAACAGCAACAAAATCTTTCCCCAAATTTTGACGAAAACCAACAGTCTACTCTACAGTTTTCTGGACACAACAAACAAGCAATAGCAGCTTATACTTAAAACAGGTTATGATGTTTGCTAATTGGCAATGATTTTTCATTTTATTTCTTACTTTTTTATTCTGCGTACTTTTAGCAATATTAGTCCAACTCTCTCTGGGTAAATACTAGGTGATGAAGAAAGAGAAAAATGAAGAGAAATATGCACCAAAGCTCCATCACCGTGTCTTTCACCATCACCATGTCTTTCACCATCACCATGTCTTGGATGACCATCCAAGGTGACCATGGTGGATCAGGTACTGAATAGGTTCAAAATATCTAGAAGATATGCTACATTATGACTGCTCAGGTCATAAAATGCAGTAAGTTCTTTTTTATTCTTTAATGATTTAGCCTCCATGTGTATATTTGTTAGCAGACAGTTTCCTATCAACACATTCTACATTGACCTTGACCAAAGACTTACCATTTAAAAAGCACTTTTCTCCATCTGTGGCACTTGGAACAGTTCCAGTTGGACACTTGCCACAAACAAACTGGCCACTGTTTATTGTGTTTAAACAGGAGACATCAGGAAAGCATGGTTTCCCACGGCATGGATTTGAAGGATTTGAACAAAATGCTCCAGAGAAACCATCAGGACATTCACAGCCCACAATCTAATGGAACAGCTTTTTTTAATTAGTGATAAGATGTTATTTTTTAAAAATCAAGTCTGTTCATTAAACAAACAAAAACATGAACATTGTGGTCAAAATACACATTTATCTCTATTATTCATCTTATGGTATCCTACAGTGTTTTAATTTGCATTTACAAACATGCTCTTGTGTACTATTGTAAGACCTGATACTTCCAAGCACCTATGCTTTAATGCTGGCATGCAATAGCCAAGCTACATTGAACCAAGAGAGAATGTCTGTTTTTCATATATATAAGACTTTTTTTTACCTGATAATTACTTTCATAATGGTTTTCGATAACAATACTGTAGTCACAGGTTCCGCCATTGGCACAGTTGCAAACCTGCACTGTTGGAATGAAGATAGAGCCTGATATCTGGTCATTCACCTGTATCACCAGCTTCATTGGGACTACGTTCTGCACAGTCCATGTGAATTGACCACCTGTAGGTTCAAATCAGTTGATAAATATTTCGTTTTCTATGTCTGTTGTTTAACTAAGAGAATCCATATTATGGCCAATGTCTGGCTGCACAGACATGCACAGTAATATTTTAATACTAAAGGAGCCCTGGTAAACCTATGCTTGGGTTCATTTGGAGTGAAGAATCTTTTTACTGCAGATACCCAATGTGTAAATCCCTGTATTCATCTCTGTATATCGATCAATCTTTCAATGCCTCCCTGTCAGGACATCAGTGCATTGGGGAAAGGCTGACAAGGAGTAAGTTCTGTGTATGAATTCGGTAGGTTAGAGTCCATGGTAGTCCATACTATGCAAGAGTGAAGCCGGTTTGTGCAAAGGTGTAATTTTTCCAGCTAGGTTGTATTTTATAGAATACATTAATCACACTTCACCAAAAGATAACTGAAGTGGCAACTAGAAGTGGTCTTGCAGTAATTAAAGCTTTGGTCAATATAACATGACATATGAAATGCATTTCCCTAGTAGTCATTAAAAATAAATTATTTCCAAGTATCTCAAGAACCTCTGATATTGATGAGGTCATTAATACACATATTAACAGCTCAATCTGTAGAAAATGCATATTTACTCCACTCTCGCTGATATTTAGACACTGAACAGGCTTAGTTGTTCAGTTGTCAAGTTATATTCTTATGAAATCAACTTACTTAATGTAATGGAGGCTCCAGGTGGAATAGGTCTTACAAGTGAATAAGAGGCAACATCATTGTTAAGGTCGACGGCCTGAAAGGTGAACTTGAACGTTGTGTTGACTTTCAGTTGAAGAAGTGACGGCCCAGTCAATAATGGCACCATATTTCCTAGTTTTGAAAAGAATCATCAAAAGAAATATAATGTCTTGCATTTTACCTACAGATCCTCAGGATATAAAAAGAGATAAATTCTTCTTGATATAAAGGACACAGTAATTAATACATTTCATTAATATGCTTTACGTATATAGTCCCAGATTATTGTTGAGTTGACCTCTTTGTCTATGTATTGGTTGTGTTCTCAATGGAAACGTGTGGGACAATATTAAATTAGCATTGGACCTACTAGATTACTACACTATAATGAACATATTATTTAAAAGCACTAACCAAAGAGCGTGGCAAGCTGTTTGAGGTCATTGAAGTCGTTTGCTGTCTGCAGTCCCACATCAGAGTCATTATACACCAGTAAGTCATGCACACATTGTATCAAACCCGCGCAAGAAACATTTGCTCTCTGAAGAAGCGACTGATGTACTGAAGTCAGCAGCTGAGCTGTGAATGTTGGTTTGAATGTTTTCCACACTTCTACACTTTGCTTTGAAAGGAAAAGACTTTCAGGAGTTGGCACAATCCCTAGAATGAAATAGAAACATGCTACATTACACATTCAGTGCATTATTGGTGTTATGCCCATTTATTAAACTTGCCATCATAAATATGTCAATAGAAGTAAAGACAGTTGATGGGAGACGACAGGGAGATACAAGATACTTGGACATCATCTCACTTAACAATATATTATACATTCCCATTCCTTCTTTTGGGAGAAGTTCACTGGGGTTTGCCTTATATAGTGAGGTTGGGTAATTTAAATGTTCATATGAAAACATGTTGGCCCAAGGTTACAACTCACATGTTTTTTGATGACCCGGATATTAGACCAATATGTGCTCCTTACCCATGGAGCATAATATATGGTGGTTCTAAAACAATTTAAGTGCTGCTCCTGTAATCTGTGTAATATATACACTTACAAAAGGGTATTGGTTCATTATAGATTCCACATATTGAGGGTCAGCAACATGTATAAATGTGTATGTGTCCTGCAGGAAATGGCCGATAAGGCAACCTTACCCTGGAACGAGGCAGCCTGCGCAGCCCTCTTTTAGTGGGAAATAAAGCCCTCTTTTTGTGCAATACTAAAGTACTTCTGACTGTGGAGGTTGCCAAAATTCTGCAAAGTGCTAATCCAAAGCAACCTGTGCTCCTGGAAAGTGATACTATGTGAAACAGGTGCAAACGTCTAACCCATAAGTATTACGACTACAAATAAAATTACTAAATTTATACATAGCTCTCTGGCAGTACCAAGGACAGGTGCTATAACACAGGTAATACTACCAGAAACACAACACCTAATCCCCCCGCAATTAATCATGAAATACCGTATTTGCTCGATTATAAGACAACCCCCCAAAATCTGAATATTAATTTATGAAAAAAAAAAGGAAAAAGCCTGAATATAAG